>JACSYO010002137.1:1095000-1100000 GCA_016806645.1 Ophiodon elongatus | reverse complement strand
TAACTTTGTGTGTGCCAGTCCCACATTCATGCAGATATTCAAAACCGATACCAATTTTAAAATAGTATAGATTAGGACGATGTTGAATGGGAAAACATTTCTACGATAATGGGAAATGCTTCATTCTACTTCCTCAATAAAATACTAAAAACTGGAAAATAAAACAGCATTATCATTTGTCATTAGTACGCAGCATAATATATAGCCAGTGAAACTCATACATGCCATCACAGTGACCTACCTTGGTTGGAGGAACCAGCCATATGGGGTTGACCAAGAGGACTTCATAGTATTTCTTACAAGGGTCACCTTGAAGAGTCCAGGTGCTTCTGAACCACTCTGCAAGAAAACATCCAAAGAGGGCTTAGTAGTATCAGCAGTAGCAGCAGGAAGGAGCAGGACCACAACTCATTATGATAGTTTCAGATCAGTCCATCAATAGCCCCAACAGGGGGCATTTAAACATTAAGAGTGAGATTGTAAATCGTAACATTTTCTCACGTTATTGCTGTGGGTGAAAACCATGTGTGACAAGTTGGAAAGTATTTTGAAAGGTTAAAGGAAATTGTAGTTTCATTGTCTGTTTGTGTTGAAGTGTGATATGGTTGAAAAGATCGTTTATAAATAGCAGGTGTATTGGATAGATATAACTGTGATCTACATAGTGGTCTTGATCTTGAGTCTGAGATCGATTGCTCTGGTCTCCGCCCACATTCCTTGTGGAAATCGCGTTTTTTTCCCTCATTGAAGTAAAGCCCTTGCTTAGGAAAAATATCATATCACTATAGTGATTATTTATCCCCCCTTTTCAGGGGGGTAACACATGCGTCTGCAAATTTGTCGATTCTGAATTTGTTAAACAGAAAGATTAAAGCAGCTATAATCCTTGATGTATCAAATGATAAATGGGTTGAAGATACGTAATATACTGAATATTTACACTTGTAGTTGGCTCACCTTTCAAGCTATCACTCCAGTCAATTTTCTTCACTCCAGTGCATTTTTCATAGACACCATCCATCTTTGCTATGTTTCTTTGGTGCTCAGCAAAAGCAATCTGAAACAAATGTAATGGTATTTCAAAATTATCTGTCAAAAGAAAAAAACAGTTAAATGACAGTTAAACAAGAGCAAAAGAGCGTCACCTTGTACAGATATAGCCAGTTCCAGATAATACTGACGAAGAAGCAGACACCGAACAGTCTACTGAACTGCATGAACCAGGACACCTTTGACCACAGCTCCGTGCATATGATGGCCACTAGAACCAGAACGCCCAGTCCCATCTGGAACACAAACAGAGTACAACTTGTAGCACGAGGTGGAAAACAACTTGTAACACAAATTATTAGACTCACAACCACCAGTCAACTAATTGATCAGTCGACTGGCAACAACAATAATCATAATAAACTGTTTTGATAATCGATTGATAAGTAATTTTTCATGAAGAAAATAGCAGAAACTGCTGTTTTCAGTCCCTCAAATATAGAGATTACCTGCTTCTGTTTTAAAATCATAACAAATTGAATATCTTTGGTTTTTTTGACTGACAAAATAAGACACAAAGACATCACAACGTTGAGAACTGGGATGAACGTTATTCACTATTTTAGTGATTAAACAAGCAAAGGATTAATCTAGAAATTAATTAATAATAAATATCCTTAGTTGCCCAACAAAATGTACACCAACAGCACTTGTTTTTAAAACATGGAACATCTAAGCCAGCTGAATTGTAAGTTTTATTATTGTTTAAAAGCTCCATTTCATTTTTTAAAGTAAAAAAAGTTTTATTTTATTACTTTGTTTTTTTAATGAACTCTCCTTTTATCCTGCTATCATCAATATACTTTTCCTGACCGTGGTCTTTGTCCTCCCCATGCATATGAAAAGCAGATTAGAAACTACAAAAAACAGGTTTCTTGTTTACATGATGTTTAAGAGATTAGTTTGCTGGAGAAAGCCGACAGTATCCTGATTACTAAAGAGCACATACATACACAGAGTGAAGCTACAAAATGTTCTTGTATGAGTTCTGCGGTGACTAAAGGAAAAGAACTATGAGAGAAATCTGCTTTGTTCTGTCGTTATATTTGAGGTTTTTGGTATTTTAAAATTCAGGGGGATTTTAAAAGTGTGCACCGGGCGTTGAGGATGTACATTTTCTCTCTCCATGAACCAGGTACTCAAGTTTGCAACACAAACTCCAGTCTCACCAAAGAGACATGCAAAAAGACTTCAGACTACACTCAGATTTTAAAGTTTTGACTATGAACGTGAAGTATCGCTAAATGTTTTAAAGACTTATAAACAAAGACTTCAGATAAATGAATGAGCTTACTATTAATAGTGTGTTAAGCTCCACGCCAAAAGTGTCTTCAAAACGCCACTTCCAGGCCTCGTAGTCATGTGGTCTGAGATCGACCAGTATCTGACTGATGGCATTGTCGAGAGCCCCTGTTCTCCAGCTCTCTTCACCCTCCAGCAGTGACTCAATCTCGGTCATGGCTTGCATGGAGAGTTGGATTTTGGCATCATAGAAGACATCCGAGGAGTCACTGGGCTGGGGACAAAAGGGGACACGTAGCACCGTCAAATATAGGCCACATGATGATTGCAAGAAAGGTTCAGTAAAATGCATGTATGATTAGCAAAGACATATTCAAAGCCACATAACATAACATGTGAAATGACCTCTTACCAAACCAACTCTTTGTATTTCCTTCCGGAGTCTGGTCAGGAAACGTTTGAAGACTGGATTGCATGTCGGCTGCTGTGAGATGAGCATGACTTTCTTCCTTAGTTCTTCAACCTGAAAGAAAGTAAATCACAATATTTGTGGGGTCTGACAGATTGGAGGTAGGTTTTAACATTAATTATATAGACTCAGATATAGAGGGTCTTTCACATTTCCCGAATTTTGTGCCTTCTCGATTCCTTTCCTTGGAGGAGAGAGGAGTCGAGGCACCGTAACTTTATAGCAACGTCAATTAAATATGAGGTGTGAAACAGCTGATCAGCTGTTCAATGTTTAGTTATACCGCTGTATTATATGATCGCTGTCAGATGAGCAGAACGGTGTTTATGACAACTTATAAATTTACTATTAATTAAATTCAAAACGTGGCATAATTTTTATTTCTCACACACACACACGCACACGCAGGCTATTATAGACTTTATATATTGTATTGTGTGAAGCACTACAAATGTTTGTACGAAAATGACTATACAAATATAGAATGACATTATGTATGACTGATTGATATTATATACACACACTCCTTTCTTTCTATATGAGAACATGAAACACAGTTTATTAGTGCAGGATTTAACAGAATGTACTTATTGACATAACAATTTGTTGTACGCAGCAGTTTGCACTTGTAAACATCATGTCAGAATTATTGCAGTTGAATTGGATGAAGCTACATTCAGTATAAAAACATAAGTATCGGGGGAATGTCATTAAGAAATGTTGTTAGAACTGAGCCTTACGAGGAGCTGCACAAACTGTGAACGGCAGAAAGTTTGATCGGGCATTTGATCATCTCAAATAAAAACTATTTATGAAAATAAAAGGGACATTTACATTTACATCAGCCGTGGTTTGAGATCATCACAGCTGTGTGTCACGCCTCTTTTATCAGAATCAGAATCAGAATCAGCTTTATTGGTCACGTATGCGTACGCATACAAGGAATTTGACTCCGGATTTTCGTTTGCTCTCAACGTACATACACAGAAATGGACTAATAAACAAAAAAACTAAACAAGGACAACAAAGTAGAACAGAAGTAAGCGTACACATTTAGCTACTATGTGCAAATAACAAATTATATATATATATATATATATATAAATAAAAAAAACACAACAACACTTGACAGTGAAATGGAGGTAATAGTGCAGTACGACTGATTAAGTCATAGGTGTCAAACTCAAGGCCCGCGGGCCGAATTCGGCCCGCCACTTCATTTTATGTGGCCCACGAGAGCTTGAAAGGAATATGATTGTTTTAAAATGAAAGTCTATGCTGCTTTACAATGTACAGTGACCATAAACTACATCTCCCACAATGCATGTTGATTTTGTGAGCCACGAATGAACAGCATCCTACCTACTATTAGAAAGAAGTGTTTCCATATCGGCGTTTAACTAAAGCGATTTGAGTTGAAAAAGATCGACAAATAATCCCTAAATGTCCAAGAAGAGAGAGATTGATGCATAGAGAAGGCAATTTAATGAAAGATGGGAAAGCGAATACATGTTTGTGCTTCAAGGAGAAAAAAACGGTCTGTCTTCTGTGTTATGAGGCAGTGTCGGTGATGAAGGAATACAATTTACGTCCAAACACATAAAGTTGTCCAAGAATTAAAAGGCAGACTGCAATCGCAGCAGAGTATATTCACAAAAGCTAAACAGCCAAAAATGCTGCTGCTGTGAAAGCTAGTTTCATTGAGGTGGAAGAAATCGCCCGAGCTTCAAAGTGTTTTTCAGAGGGGACATTTTTGAAGCAGTACATTGTCATTATTATATATTATATTATTATTATTATTATGCTGCGTTCACACCAAAAGCGTTACTTGCGTGAGTTTACTCGCCGGACTATTTGTGTTATTCGCGTCATTCGCTTCATTCGCACCGGAGAGGGGGCGTGGCTTATCTCCATGGAAATAGTTCATTTAAAGGTATGTGAGCAGGTGTGCCATTTAAAGGTATGTTAGCAGGTGTGCCCCAGACCACAGCTGTCACACATGTATTTAGCAGCTCACAATTATTTGTTGTACCAGAGTTATGTCCCTCTCAACTGTGACAAAAAAAAGCTTTGAAGAAAGTTAATGTAATAACGTGTGTTTGATGATATTTGTCTTTGTTATTTTCTTTAAAAGTTTGACCTTTGATAGTTTCCAGACTGGAGATGTACAAGTCCTGAATGAAGGACAGGCTGGCACCAATGATCTTCTCTGCAGACCTGACGGTCCGTTGTAGTCTGT
>JACSYO010002137.1:1002500-1090000 GCA_016806645.1 Ophiodon elongatus | reverse complement strand
CTGACGAACCTGGTTCCTGTGTAATCGGCCTTCAACGGCTCGTTGCATTGGGGCCTGTTGCGGTGCGTCCCCTCCTGCTAAGTTGTCACCGCCTGGGATCCGCTGGACGGGAGGCTGCGGTTGCTCGAGCTGTGGAGGAGGTGGATCCTCTCGAGGGCGACGAAAAGGTGCAGCGATGCCATGCTGGAAGGCTGCATGCACACCTCCATACATGCACACCTGTTGAAAAGTTAAATCAATGTAACAGCGTAGGGACACATTATCTGATCTCATTTATTTGCAAGTGTCAACATAATTTCCCGAAGTTCTTTACCACAATGGCGAGCACGATAGTGAGGAGAACTGGGACCTGCAGGGTAATAGGTAGATCTTTGAGGAGTGCAACGAGAAACTCACTGATCCCCTGTCCAACGTGCTTGAGCGGCTCTGTGAAGAAGGTTGTGATGGTAACTGCAATCGCCTAAACAGAGAGGGATGTTTAGAATGTAACTTTGTGTGTGCCAGTCCCACATTCATGCAGATATTCAAAACCGATACCAATTTTAAAATAGTATAGATTAGGACGATGTTGAATGGGAAAACATTTATACGACAATGGGAAATGCTTCATTCTACTTCCTCAATAAAATAATAAAAACTGGAAAATAAAACAGCATTATCATTTGTCATTATTACGCAGCATAATATATAGCCAGTGAAACTCATACATGCCATCACAGTGACCTACCTTTGTTGGAGGAACCAGCCATATGGGGTTGACCAAGAGGACTTCATAGTATTTCTTACAAGGGTCACCTTGAAGAGTCCAGGTGCTTCTGAACCACTCTGCAAGAAAACATCCAAAGAGGGCTTAGTAGTAGCAGCAGTAGCAGCAGGAAGGAGCAGGACCACAACTCATGATGATAGTTTCAGATCAGTCCATCAATAGCCCCAACAGGGGGCATTTAAACATTAAGAGTGAGATTGTAAATCGTAACATTTTCTCACGTTATTGCTGTGGGTGAAAACCATGTGTGACAAGTTGGAAAGTATTTTGAAAGGTTGAAGGAAATTGTAGTTTCATTGTCTGTTTGTGTTTAAGTGTGATATGGTTGAAAAGATCGTTTATAAATAGCAGGTGTATTGGATAGATATAACTGTGATCTACATAGTGGTCTTGATCTTGAGTCTGAGATCGATTGCTCTGGTCTCCGCCCACATTCCTTGGGGAAATCGCGTTTTTTTCCCTCATTGAAGTAAAGCCCTTGCTTAGGAAAAATATCATATCACTATTGTGATTATTTATCCCCCCTTTTCAGGTATGTTGTTGATAATGAATGAAGTTAATGTCGGTATGGATGGAAGAGGTTTCCTGAGAATGTTGTGTTTCTATTTTGGTCACTTTAGAGTTGAGTTTTGCCGTGAATGTTGAAGTGTGTGTGTGTGTGTGTAACGCTATGTACGTGAGTTCCCGCCTGTTGACGGTGTAATTGTAATTGTAATATTTACTACCTACTCTCCTGTGGATCTCTTCCTATGTTAATGATTGTTTTGTACAAATAAGATATTGAAGTAAAACCCTTGCTGAGGAAAAATATCATATCACTATAGTGATTATTTATCCCCCCTTTTCAGGGGGGTAACACATGCGTCTGCAAATTTGTCGATTCTGAATTTGTTAAACAGAAAGATTAAAGCAGCTATAATCCTTGATGTATCAAATGATAAATGGGTTGAAGATACGTAATATACTGAATATTTACACTTGTAGTTGGCTCACCTTTCAAGCTATCACTCCAGTCAATTTTCTTCACTCCAGTGCATTTTTCATAGACACCATCCATCTTTGCTATGTTTCTTTGGTGCTCAGCAAAAGCAATCTGAAACAAATGTAATGGTATTTCAAAATTATCTGTCAAAAGAAAAAAACAGTTAAATGACAGTTAAACAAGAGCAAAAGAGCGTCACCTTGTACAGATATAGCCAGTTCCAGATAATACTGACGAAGAAGCAGACACCGATCAGTCTACTGAACTGCATGAACCAGGACACCTTTGACCACAGCTCCGTGCATATGATGGCCACTAGAACCAGAACGCCCAGTCCCATCTGGAACACAAACAGAGTACAACTTGTAGCACGAGGTGGAAAACAACTTGTAACACAAATTATTAGACTCACAACCACCAGTCAACTAATTGATCAGTCGACTGGCAACAAAAAATAATCATAATAAACTGTTTTGATAATCGATTGATAAGTAATTTTTCATGAAGAAAATAGCAGAAACTGCTGTTTTCAGTCCCTCAAATATAGAGATTACCTGCTTCTGTTTTAAAATCATAACAAATTGAATATCTTTGGGTTTTTGGACTGACAAAATAAGACACAAAGACATCACAACGTTGAGAACTGGGATGAACGTTATTCACTATTTTAGTGATTAAACAAGCAAAGGATTAATCTAGAAATTAATCTATAATGAAAAGAAATCCTTAGTTGCCCAACAAAATGTACACCAACAGCACTTGTTTTTAAAACATGGAACTTCTTAGCCAGCTGGATTGTAAGTTTTATTATTGTTTAAAAGCTCCATTTCATTTTTTAAAGTAAAAAAAGTTTTATTTTTTTGCTTTGTTTTTTAAACGAACTCTCCTTTTATCCTGCTATCATCAATATACTTTCCCTGACCGTGGTCTTTGTCCTCCACGTGCATTTGAAAAGCAGATTAGGAACTAATTTACACGCACACATGCCCAAGAAATTGTCTTTCTACAAAAGATATCTCGCTCACGTTTCTCTAATCACAACCACATTTTGAAAAACAGGTTTCTTGTTTACATGATGTTTAAGAGATTAGTTTGCTGGAGAAAGCCGACAGTATCCTGATTACTAAAGAGCACATACATACACAGAGTGAAGCTACAAAATGTTCTTGTATGAGTTCTGCGGTGACTAAAGGAAAATAACTATGAGAGAAATCTGCTTTGTTCTGTCGTTATATTTGAGGTTTTTGGTATTTTAAAATTCAGGGGGATTTTAAAAGTGTGCACCGGGCGTTGAGGATGTACATTTTCTCTCTCCATGAACCAGGTACTCAAGTTTGCAACACAAACTCCAGTCTCACCAAAGAGACATGCAAAAAGACTTCAGACTACACTCAGATTTTAAAGTTTTGACTATGAACGTGAAGTATCGCTAAATGTTTTAAAGACTTATAAACAAAGACTTCAGATAAATGAATGAGCTTACTATTAATAGTGTGTTAAGCTCCACGCCAAAAGTGTCTTCAAAACGCCACTTCCAGGCCTCGTAGTCATGTGGTCTGAGATCGACCAGTATCTGACTGATGGCATTGTCGAGAGCCCCTGTTCTCCAGCTCTCTTCACCCTCCAGCAGTGACTCAATCTCGGTCATGGCTTGCATGGAGAGTTGGATTTTGGCATCATAGAAGACATCCGAGGAGTCACTGGGCTGGGGACAAAAGGGGACACGTAGCACCGTCAAATATAGGCCACATGATGATTGCAAGAAAGGTTCAGTAAAATGCATGTATGATTAGCAAAGACATATTCAAAGCCACATAACATAACATGTGAAATGACCTCTTACCAAACCAACTCTTTGTATTTCCTTCCGGAGTCTGGTCAGGAAACGTTTGAAGACTGGATTGCATGTCGGCTGCTGTGAGATGAGCATGACTTTCTTCTTTAGTTCTTCAACCTGAAAGAAAGTAAATCACAATATTTGTGGGGTCTGACAGATTGGAGGTAGGTTTTAACATTAATTATATAGACTCAGATATAGAGGGTCTTTCACATTTCCCGAATTTTGTGCCTTCTCGATTCCTTTCCTTGGAGGAGAGGAGTCGAGGCACCGTAACTTTATAGCAACGTCAATTAAATATGAGGTGTGAAACAGCTGATCAGCTGTTCAATGTTTAGTTATACCGCTGTATTATATGATCGCTGTCAGATGAGCAGAACGGTGTTTATGACAACTTATAAATTTACTATTAATTAAATTCAAAACGTGGCATAATTTTTATTTCACACACACACACACACCACACACACGCAGGCTATTATAGACTTTATATATTGTATTGTGTGAAGCACTACAAATGTTTGTACGAAAATGACTATACAAATATAGAATGACATTATGTATGACTGATTGATATTATATACACACACTCCTTTCTTTCTATATGAGAACATGAAACACAGTTTATTAGTGCAGGATTTAACAGAATGTACTTATTGACATAACAATTTATTGTACGCAGCAGTTTGCACTTGTAAACATCATGTCAGAATTATTGCAGTTGAATTGGATGAAGCTACATTCAGTATAAAAACATAAGTATCGGGGGAATGTCATTAAGAAATGTTGTTAGAACTGAGCCTTACGAGGAGCTGCACAAACTGAACGGCAGAAAGTTTGATCGGGCATTTGATCATCTCAAATAAAAACTATTTATGAAAATAAAAGGGACATTTACATTTACATCAGCCGTGGTTTGAGATCATCACAGCTGTGTGTCACGCCTCTTTTATCAGAATCAGAATCAGAATCAGCTTTATTGGTCACGTATGCGTACGCATACAAGGAATTTGACTCCGGATTTTCGGTTGCTCTCAACGTACATACACAGAAATGGACTAATAAACAAAAAAACTAAACAAGGACAACAAAGTAGAACAGAAGTAAGCGTACACATTTAGCTACTATGTGCAAATAACAAATATATATATATATAAATAAAAAAAACACAAGAAACACAACAGCACACACAAACGTGTGTTTGATGATATTTGTCTTTGTTATTTTCTTTAAAAGTTTGACCTTTGATAGTTTCCTGACTGGAGATGTACAAGTCCTGAATGAAGGACAGGCTGGCACCAATGATCTTCTCTGCAGACCTGACGGTCCGTTGTAGTCTGTTCCTGTCCTGTGTGGTGGCGGATCCAAAGAACAGACTGGATGATACCGGAGTAGAACTGAATCAGCAGCTCTTGAGGCAGGTTGAACTTCCTGAGCTGGCGCAGGAAGTACATCCTCTACTGGGCCTTTTTCCTGATGGTGTCTATGTTGGAGGCCCACTTTAGGTCCAGGGAGTTTGTGGATCCTAAAAACGTGAAGATCTCCACAGCGGCCGGTGCTGATGGTTCGGCTGCTGGATGTGATTTTCCACAACCTCACCTGCTTTTTTTTTTAAGTGTTTAAATGTACCGAAAACACCTCTGCAACGGATACACCGGTGTGTCCTTGCTCATAGCTCCTCCAGCAAAGCCTCCTCGCTCCTCGAGATGTATTTTAGGAAACGAGATGTCCTTCAAGATGGAGCGCTGCGATCGATTTCCGGGTCAAAAGCCAGTTAGCACAAAATTGGGAAATGTGAAAGACCCTCGGTGTCCCAGTAGCGCCAAGATCGAAAAGTGTCCGATGGTATGCCCCTGTGATTCAGCCGGAGAGACGCTTGTTCTCAAGAGGATGTGAACTTTTACTTTTACGGTTGAAAGAAAGAAAGAATGGTGTCTTTGACGTCACCAGCAACCTTGTGCTCAGTCACTTTTAAAGGCATCTTAAACTTGCGAGTCATGTGAAGCTCCAGTTTTTAAGTTGTATTTGATTTTGTTGTTGTTTCTTAATCTTTAATCTTTCTGTTGCACTCAAGAAAATGACAGTAACTAAAGATGTCAAAGGATTGCCATTATCTGGAGAGCACGCTGTGTGCAGCATTGGTTGGCTCATACAACTACTCTTGATTCCTATATTTAATTTCCCCAGAAGAACTTGTGAAATGTCGATGCCATATATGAATCACAGACCTGTCTCTGTAGATCCACTACTTGTGAGCGACAGGGCGCCAGGTCCACGTCGCTGGAGTCCCGAGCATACTCTCTTCTCTTGGTGGGGACATTGTCATAGCTTGCAGGCTGCATAATGTTCAATACACACATATATTAATATCAACAAAGCTTCTGAGCAGACATGCCACCGTTATCCAATGCAACACAGTTAACGTTACCCCACCTCTGCAGGCTTCCTCATCGTTTTGGTGCTCGCGTCGTAGTTGAGCATATCGTACGGGTCTATCCAGTCGTCCTCCAGCTCCTGTTCCGAGGCAGCCAGAGACAGGCTGCACAGCAGGACCAAGACGAGCATCCTGGCGAGGAGAAGAGAGGAGAGGAGAGGAGAGGGGAAGAGATGAGAGGAGAGGCGAGGAGAGGAGAGGAGAGGAGAGGAGAGGAGGGCACTTCCTCAACGAGCTGCCCGAGAGAGCTACAACTAGAACAACACCCCGGGGAAAGTGAAAGCGAGCCACGACGAGGATAAACAGCTCACTTTGAATCCAGCAAAGCTGAGTTAATAACGTTAGCTAGCTAAACATGGTCATGGTAGTTGCTATGGTAACATGATAAACACCAACTTAACCTTGACTTTGGACACACTTTGACACGCGAAGGCTTTGATAAGACGTATAATGTGAAGTACTTTACGACGTTACAATCACGACGTACCGCTTTACGGCACAAGCGTTTGTCATGTCTTCCGTCCATCGCAAAGGCTCATGGGAAGTAGAGTTTTTTCTAAAGGTTTTTCTTTCGAGAAAAGGCTGCGCATAAGCAGTACTCCCTTCTCTCTACAATGATTATATTTAGGTAAAACATAAAATGTATAGTTTATCTACTTTTGTTTTTCTCTGGAAGAATAACATTGTATGATTTATTCTGGAAGAGCAATTATCTTAATGACAAAAAAACTGTTCAGCAAAGATCCTTGAAGTATAGAATTAGTCATTTAAGAAACAGAATACAGTACAGCAATGTAAACTACAGTGACAAGGAAATTCCTGCATTCAAAATCTTAAGTAAAAGTCCAAAACGTAGACATAATTAAACATATTAAAAATATTATTTAAGTTGAGAATTATTAAAGGAGTAATAAAGACTTAACCCATCCCTGTTTTACTTGGATATTTTTGCTGACCAGCATTTTAATGTATCAGGTATCAGGTAAAAGAAAATACAAAATAGCAGAGAACAGATACATAATAATTGACAGCCAGTTGAACTGTGAGCTTTTAGTGTCAGTGTTTCATAGCCTATCGGCGCACTTCAAAAACACAAGATGAGCCAATTGTAAAAATAGGACGTAGTGCTGCCCCTTCTTAGTCGACTAAGGGCTCTTGAGGAGATTAGTCGTTTTTAATTCTTTTTTCATGCTGAATTACTTTTTTCATTTTAAGTGGTGCTTTTTTTTTTTGTTTTACTTTTCTGACGATTAATTTAACTTATCGATTAGTCAGTGAGTCAAAGTTTTGTTTGGGTCGAGGACAGCCCTACAAAAGTATAAAACACAAGGAAGAATCATGTCGACCGTTTGTCTGTGCATCGCCTTTCAAATCTGTCAGAACTGCTGCATCTGGACACTGAAAACAGATCACACTTAAACTTGATCACACCTGGGAGCTCCCAAGTGCAACAGACTCATGCTGTCCTTTTGTAAAGATAGAAAGTGACTAATGCAATTTCTATAGTTTATAATCGATGTCATTTAGCTCATACTGATGAGCCACTACCAGGAATTATTATGAATCATAATCTTTCAGAAAATTCCTTTCCTTGGAGGAGAGAGGAGTCGAGGCACCGTAACTTTATAGCAACGTCAATTAAATATGAGGTGTGAAACAGCTGATCAGCTGTTCAATGTTTAGTTATACCGCTGTATTATATGATCGCTGTCAGATGAGCAGAACGGTGTTTATGACAACTTATAAATTTACTATTAATTAAATTCAAAACGTGGCATAATTTTTATTTCTCACACACACCACACACGCACACGCACACGCAGGCTATTATAGACTTTATATATTGTATTGTGTGAAGCACTACAAATGTTTGTACGAAAATGACTATACAAATATAGAATGACATTATGTATGACTGATTGATATTATATACACACACTCCTTTCTTTCTATATGAGAACATGAAACACAGTTTATTAGTGCAGGATTTAACAGAATGTACTTATTGACATAACAATTTGTTGTACGCAGCAGTTTGCACTTGTAAACATCATGTCAGAATTATTGCAGTTGAATTGGATGAAGCTACATTCAGTATAAAAACATAAGTATCGGGGGAATGTCATTAAGAAATGTTGTTAGAACTGAGCCTTACGAGGAGCTGCACAAACTGTGAACGGCAGAAAGTTTGATCGGGCATTTGATCATCTCAAATAAAAACTATTTATGAAAATAAAAGGGACATTTACATTTACATCAGCCGTGGTTTGAGATCATCACAGCTGTGTGTCACGCCTCTTTTATCAGAATCAGAATCAGAATCAGCTTTATTGGTCACGTATGCGTACGCATACAAGGAATTTGACTCCGGATTTTCGTTTGCTCTCAACGTACATACACAGAAATGGACTAATAAACAAAAAAACTAAACAAGGACAACAAAGTAGAACAGAAGTAAGCGTACACATTTAGCTACTATGTGCAAATAACAAATTATATATATATATATATATATAAATAAAAAAAACACAACAACACTTGACAGTGAAATGGAGGTAATAGTGCAGTACGACTGATTAAGTCATAGGTGTCAAACTCAAGGCCCGCGGGCCGAATTCGGCCCGCCACTTCATTTTATGTGGCCCACGAGAGCTTGAAAGGAATATGATTGTTTTAAAATGAAAGTCTATGCTGCTTTACAATGTACAGTGACCATAAACTACATCTCCCACAATGCATGTTGATTTTGTGAGCCACGAATGAACAGCATCCTACCTACTATTAGAAAGAAGTGTTTCCATATCGGCGTTTAACTAAAGCGATTTGAGTTGAAAAAGATCGACAAATAATCCCTAAATGTCCAAGAAGAGAGAGATTGATGCATAGAGAAGGCAATTTAATGAAAGATGGGAAAGCGAATACATGTTTGTGCTTCAAGGAGAAAAAAACGGTCTGTCTTCTGTGTTATGAGGCAGTGTCGGTGATGAAGGAATACAATTTACGTCCAAACACATAAAGTTGTCCAAGAATTAAAAGGCAGACTGCAATCGCAGCAGAGTATATTCACAAAAGCTAAACAGCCAAAAATGCTGCTGCTGTGAAAGCTAGTTTCATTGAGGTGGAAGAAATCGCCCGAGCTTCAAAGTGTTTTTCAGAGGGGACATTTTTGAAGCAGTACATTGTCATTATTATATATTATATTATTATTATTATTATGCTGCGTTCACACCAAAAGCGTTACTTGCGTGAGTTTACTCGCCGGACTATTTGTGTTATTCGCGTCATTCGCTTCATTCGCACCGGAGAGGGGGCGTGGCTTATCTCCATGGAAATAGTTCATTTAAAGGTATGTGAGCAGGTGTGCCATTTAAAGGTATGTTAGCAGGTGTGCCCCAGACCACAGCTGTCACACATGTATTTAGCAGCTCACAATTATTTGTTGTACCAGAGTTATGTCCCTCTCAACTGTGACAAAAAAAAGCTTTGAAGAAAGTTAATGTAATAACGTGTGTTTGATGATATTTGTCTTTGTTATTTTCTTTAAAAGTTTGACCTTTGATAGTTTCCTGACTGGAGATGTACAAGTCCTGAATGAAGGACAGGCTGGCACCAATGATCTTCTCTGCAGACCTGACGGTCCGTTGTAGTCTGTTCCTGTCCTGTGTGGTGGCGGATCCAAAGAACAGACTGGATGATACCGGAGTAGAACTGAATCAGCAGCTCTTGAGGCAGGTTGAACTTCCTGAGCTGGCGCAGGAAGTACATCCTCTACTGGGCCTTTTTCCTGATGGTGTCTATGTTGGAGGCCCACTTTAGGTCCAGGGAGTTTGTGGATCCTAAAAACGTGAAGATCTCCACAGCGGCCGGTGCTGATGGTTCGGCTGCTGGATGTGATTTTCCACAACCTCACCTGCTTTTTTTTTTAAGTGTTTAAATGTACCGAAAACACCTCTGCAACGGATACACCGGTGTGTCCTTGCTCATAGCTCCTCCAGCAAAGCCTCCTCGCTCCTCGAGATGTATTTTAGGAAACGAGATGTCCTTCAAGATGGAGCGCTGCGATCGATTTCCGGGTCAAAAGCCAGTTAGCACAAAATTGGGAAATGTGAAAGACCCTCGGTGTCCCAGTAGCGCCAAGATCGAAAAGTGTCCGATGGTATGCCCCTGTGATTCAGCCGGAGAGACGCTTGTTCTCAAGAGGATGTGAACTTTTACTTTTACGGTTGAAAGAAAGAAAGAATGGTGTCTTTGACGTCACCAGCAACCTTGTGCTCAGTCACTTTTAAAGGCATCTTAAACTTGCGAGTCATGTGAAGCTCCAGTTTTTAAGTTGTATTTGATTTTGTTGTTGTTTCTTAATCTTTAATCTTTCTGTTGCACTCAAGAAAATGACAGTAACTAAAGATGTCAAAGGATTGCCATTATCTGGAGAGCACGCTGTGTGCAGCATTGGTTGGCTCATACAACTACTCTTGATTCCTATATTTAATTTCCCCAGAAGAACTTGTGAAATGTCGATGCCATATATGAATCACAGACCTGTCTCTGTAGATCCACTACTTGTGAGCGACAGGGCGCCAGGTCCACGTCGCTGGAGTCCCGAGCATACTCTCTTCTCTTGGTGGGGACATTGTCATAGCTTGCAGGCTGCATAATGTTCAATACACACATATATTAATATCAACAAAGCTTCTGAGCAGACATGCCACCGTTAGCCAATGCAACACAGTTAACGTTACCCCACCTCTGCAGGCTTCCTCATCGTTTTGGTGCTCGCGTCGTAGTTGAGCATATCGTACGGGTCTATCCAGTCGTCCTCCAGCTCCTGTTCCGAGGCAGCCAGAGACAGGCTGCACAGCAGGACCAAGACGAGCATCCTGGCGAGGAGAAGAGAGGAGAGGAGAGGAGAGGGGAAGAGATGAGAGGAGAGGCGAGGAGAGGAGAGGAGAGGAGAGGAGAGGAGGGCACTTCCTCAACGAGCTGCCCGAGAGAGCTACAACTAGAACAACACCCCGGGGAAAGTGAAAGCGAGCCACGACGAGGATAAACAGCTCACTTTGAATCCAGCAAAGCTGAGTTAATAACGTTAGCTAGCTAAACATGGTCATGGTAGTTGCTATGGTAACATGATAAACACCAACTTAACCTTGACTTTGGACACACTTTGACACGCGAAGGCTTTGATAAGACGTATAATGTGAAGTACTTTACGACGTTACAATCACGACGTACCGCTTTACGGCACAAGCGTTTGTCATGTCTTCCGTCCATCGCAAAGGCTCATGGGAAGTAGAGTTTTTTCTAAAGGTTTTTCTTTCGAGAAAAGGCTGCGCATAAGCAGTACTCCCTTCTCTCTACAATGATTATATTTAGGTAAAACATAAAATGTATAGTTTATCTACTTTTGTTTTTCTCTGGAAGAATAACATTGTATGATTTATTCTGGAAGAGCAATTATCTTAATGACAAAAAAACTGTTCAGCAAAGATCCTTGAAGTATAGAATTAGTCATTTAAGAAACAGAATACAGTACAGCAATGTAAACTACAGTGACAAGGAAATTCCTGCATTCAAAATCTTAAGTAAAAGTCCAAAACGTAGACATAATTAAACATATTAAAAATATTATTTAAGTTGAGAATTATTAAAGGAGTAATAAAGACTTAACCCATCCCTGTTTTACTTGGATATTTTTGCTGACCAGCATTTTAATGTATCAGGTATCAGGTAAAAGAAAATACAAAATAGCAGAGAACAGATACATAATAATTGACAGCCAGTTGAACTGTGAGCTTTTAGTGTCAGTGTTTCATAGCCTATCGGCGCACTTCAAAAACACAAGATGAGCCAATTGTAAAAATAGGACGTAGTGCTGCCCCTTCTTAGTCGACTAAGGGCTCTTGAGGAGATTAGTCGTTTTTAATTCTTTTTTCATGCTGAATTACTTTTTTCATTTTAAGTGGTGCTTTTTTTTTTTGTTTTACTTTTCTGACGATTAATTTAACTTATCGATTAGTCAGTGAGTCAAAGTTTTGTTTGGGTCGAGGACAGCCCTACAAAAGTATAAAACACAAGGAAGAATCATGTCGACCGTTTGTCTGTGCATCGCCTTTCAAATCTGTCAGAACTGCTGCATCTGGACACTGAAAACAGATCACACTTAAACTTGATCACACCTGGGAGCTCCCAAGTGCAACAGACTCATGCTGTCCTTTTGTAAAGATAGAAAGTGACTAATGCAATTTCTATAGTTTATAATCGATGTCATTTAGCTCATACTGATGAGCCACTACCAGGAATTATTATGAATCATAATCTTTCAGAAAATTGAAGTTCTGAAAAAGCAACACAAGAAACGCTGAATTGAAGATTAAACAAAACTTTTATTGCAAAAATGTGTATAGAATATTTACATTGATAGCAACATTTCTTAATAACCCATTTACTAGGTTTTACTTTAGTTTCGGCCATTTACAGTTAGGCTGTTCAGTGAAACCACTTTGTTCACAGAGTTCAAGACAAATGATCTACATCTTCAGAAAGACATGTCAGAACAGCCTTTAAATACCACAGAACACATCAAGGAGTTTCAGAGACCTCAGCAAAAGTTGCTAAAAAAAGAGGGTGTTGCGTGAACGACCACAAGTCATTTTAGCCTCTGTACATGACAGAGGAGCCTGTGGGAGGCATCTTAGCTCACAAAGCTCCAGAAAGGCCGACCTGCAACATGAGATCAGTCAATGTTTAATAGTTAGAAAGGCTAGACTGTGAGAGCACTACGGGTTTAAATTTATCTTCCTTTTCGCCCTTTACCGCCCTTCATCCCCCCTCTGCCACCCTTTGCCTGTCCTCCTCTTCCTTTGCCGCCTTTTCCTTTGCCTCCTTGCTCTTTCCTCTGCATCCCCCGCATGTCCTTCTTCATGCGACTGTCCACCACTTTGAAGGCTCCCTTAACGCCGGCGGGCCGCCTCACTTTCTTTCCAGCTCCCTTCTTGGACACAAGATATGTTACTTCTCTCTTCTCCTTGCCCAGGCCGGCTTTCTTGTAGATACTGAGGGAATGGGAAAAGATGAGAAAAAGATGAGTAAATGATTGAAATGACGATACAATTGTCCTGTCTGAAGCGATACATTTAGGTTCATGGACAACCCTTACGATGTGATGCCATACCTCTTCAGCTGAGCAATTTTCTCCCTCTCAGAGATGTCCACTGTGTCGACAACTGCTTCCGCTTTCTTCTTGGCCTGATCCATCTTCTTCAGCATCTGGAAACGTCATGGAGAAACTAACAAATTAAGATCGACAGAAATCATTTGCCTGAAGTTCCCAGAACTAGAACTTTTTTGGGTGTTCTCCCCATCTTGAAACTGATCTAGCCCCTGTAATGATTTCAATCATGATCTAGTTTTATGCTGCAACTGTTGCCCCATTGTACTTTTCCCCGATCTTACCCTCCTCTTCTTCCTGGCCTTGGCCTCAGCAACTCGTTTGATGGGTCTGGCGTCGATCTCCTTCCATTTTTGTTTGTACTCCTCCACCATCTCCTTGGTGACCGGAATCGGCTTCTTCCGGTGTTTCCGTTCGTCGTCCAGGAACCACTCCGGTACCTCCCACTGCTGCTCGGAGATAGAAAACCTGCAGGAACATACAATCAGCTTGCTGTACAGGCATCTCTCAAAAATTGACTCATTTTGAAATCAGATAATATGTGTAAATTGAAGGCTAATAAAAACAGGGTGTGGTTAATGCATGTGGCACCTGGTCATGGATTTTACTAGTAAGGAAAATCACATTATTTTCTAATAAGTCTGCCGTTATTCTAAATTTCTCTTATTGTCCTCTGTGTTTCCGTGGCATTCAACTCTAATAAACACATTTCTGGATGTCGCTGAGCCTCTGTGGGCTGCTTAAATTCAGTGAAATCAGTGCACAAGAAGAGACATTGATGTGAGGGAAGCAAGCAAATGAGTAAAGTCAAAAGGACACACTCTTCTCATCTTTCATTTTCCTCTCATTTGATCATTCCAATAAGCACATTTTTGGACAACTTCGCCATCTGGAAGGAAGCTAACTGATGAGCGAGAGTGGTGTGAAAACGATGGGCAAATGCCGTTTGTTTTTAATGTGTGTATCATTACAACGGCATGTACAGTATATCCACAGTCCTAGGTCTTCTGGTTTCCCTTTTTTGAATGACGATTACATTACTACCGCCACCTAATGGCATGCAGTTATTTCCTCTCATGCAGGTGTAGAACGTACGGGCTGTAGCTGTTACGCTGTGTTCAAGTGCAACTTTTGGGCCAAGACACATGCAACTTGAGGCGCCGCAACAGTCTGCCTTTTTCGCCACTACTTCTTTGATGCCGGTTTGGTGCGTCTGGCCTTTAAGCCTTTTTGTTCCGACAGAAGATGTAAATCTTTTTTTATTTGAATGGTTCACAAATATACAGTGTATTTAAAAAAGTTACACATATGGTGCACTAGCAAGTATTTACAGCAGCAAGCCTTTGTATGTGGGATTGAGTACAAATAAACTAGAGTGCCCTCATTCATTGTAATGAAAGAACAAATCATCCAGTGTGTATGTGTATTTAACTCATATCAGGCTTTGGCAACACAAGCAGTTCTTGTTCATAGGACCATTATATTATTGATTTTGGTCTTTTCTTGGACTTGATGACGATTAGAAAATATGGAATATCTTCAGCCTTGTACTGTAATTACTGTAAGTTTTGTGAGACAATTTGAACCAGTTGGAAAGTGGGCACACATGTAAATACCACACAGTGAAACATACACACCTGTGGAAGGAGCCGTCCATCAGGTCCCTGGCTCTCTTCTTAGACGTAGCAATCTGACAGCCCAGGGCCAGGCCCTCTGCATTCAGGATCCTGGCTCTCTTACCTGAGGAGCAAAGAAACCACAAACAAAGTTACACAAGAAAAATTAAGCTAAACAACTTTTACTGGCTGCATTTATTATATATATATATATATATATATATATATATATATATATATATATAATTATATTGGTTACTTATGTAACCGTGTTTTAAGCGGCTGTGTCACTTTCCAAAAATTCGCCAGCACCTGAAATATTAATGTCGTATACTCACTGGTGCTTTCTACAGGAACAACCTGGAAGTCACCATCAGTGGCCTCTCCTGAGATCCCACCAGCCCCTTTAGTGACCTGCTTCATCTTGGTAATCTCCCTGGAACAAGCAGCAACATATTTAATTATTTATTTGTATAGTTGTCTATAGTAAAAATCCAGTTGGATCCATTATATAATATTTTGAACTGAAAACAGCCGAGACAAACACAGTAAATGACGTTTTACTTTTCATCATCGATGTTGTCATCTGAGTCGCTGTCGCTGTCACTGTCACTTCCATCCTCAGCTTCCTTTAGAGGTAGCGCCTTTTCCTCCTCTGGCGAAGCATCCTTCTTCTCCTCCTCTTCTTCTTTCTCCTCCTCCTCCTCCTCAGCTTTCCTCTTTTTACCTTTATCAAAAGAAGATCCAAAACTGTAATTATTTTGTCCCAGATTTAGGAGAGCTACTGATATTCTATACTCAATTTATGTCCATTTTCTGATGAACATGTGTAAATAAATGAATGAGAAACAGGAGAGACTATTACTGGCTTGTTTGTTCTGGAGGAACTCGGTCTGTTGGAGTTCACTCTCTGCATCTCCTTCCAGGCCGATCTCAGAGAATATGCCCTACAAATCAAAAGGATGGCAGGGTCAAAGGTCACAGAGATATCAACTCATTTGCAGGTGCAAAACATAAGGGGTGAAGGCAGGTGACAACACCAGTTAGTGTTCCTGTCAACATGAACATTCTATACTATATTACATTGAATACTATGTATACTATGTATACACATATCACATTATGGGAGCACAAGTGGACAAACCTTGCTGAACCACAGGTTGGTCTCTCGTTCCTTCTTCTCATCCTTTCCCTCCAGTTCCACCAGCAGGCCATTATCCTGCCCTTCATCGTCCTCCTCTTCTTCTTCAGCAAACTTGACTCTGAAAACCACAGACATAAATAAGCAAAAACTAAAGAATAGAACAATTCATCACTGACGGTGTGACCGTTGTCTTTTTTTCTGTGGAAGCAGGAGATTATTTACAAAACATTACAGGAACAGAATTTCAAACGATAGACTGACTTTCATGCAAATTTACTTCACTTACTTCTTTGGTGCCTTCATCTCCAGCTCTTTCTGTCTCAGCTCCACCTCTTCCAGGTCATCATCATCTAAATCAGAGGCCAGGGACATTTTATCCGCATCGTCATCCTCTTCATCAGACAGGTGGATGTCATCATCGTCATCTCCCAGGGCATCTGCCACCTGCATGTCCCCTTTGGCTAGATCAGCCAGAGCCTGATGGAGAGACATGATGAGCAAAGTAGCATCAAATGAGCATTGGGGAAAATAGGACTGAATGTTTATTTGCTTGTATCCTCAACCACTAAAATATTTTGGCAGGAGACATTACAGATGGGACAACAATATCTGCATCAAGACTGCAAACTGATGCCAGCTGACAACGTAAATCAAATCGACATAAAAAGAGTTTGCCAACCCAGCCCAAGGGGGAGGTTTGCATCCTTGTGCGTGTGCTTCTGTGTCGTCTTCACCTGTTTCTTCTTTATGGCGGTGAGGGAGAACATGGATGCGTCATTGGAATCTGCTATGGAGACACCAGGAAGGTCCATCTTCAGCTCCACCCTCTCCCTCAGCTTCCTCCGCTCCTTCAGCAGCTTCCTCTTCTTCCTGTTGGAGCATGGGTTATACAAACTCCATTTTCTCAAGAAATCTTAAAACCAGCTTGTGATGCAACAGATAGTCGCAGAAAATTACAGCGAAAATTAAATCCTGAGAAGAAAATGGTAATCCTGAACAACTTTGTGTCGTACCTTTTGAGCTCCGATACCTCCTCAGCTTTCAGTTCTGCCAGTTTCTTCTCCATTTCTTCCTCCTCATCTTCCTCTTCTTCTTCTCCATCCTTCTTCTTTTTGTCTGGTTCATCATCTGAATCGCCCTTTTCCTTTTCTTCATCAGAACTTAAGCTAAAAACAAAGCAAAGAGGATGTTTTTATTAATCTGCCATGACACATTCTGACAAAAACATGAAAATATTTCAGTGGCTTTTTGTAAATGTGCTGCAAAGACTTTACTTGATGTCCGGGTCACGCGGTTTGGCCTCCCCCTTAATTATTTTGGCCAGGAACTTCCTCAGCTTGGACCTCCAGGTCAGCAGCAGGCTGCAGGTGTGAGGATGGAGGAAAGAAGAACACACATGCATGATTGCCTCATTTAAATGTATATCTTTTATTTCTCAAAAAACAAAACTGTACTGAAAAACTGACTTACCGGAGTTCTTTGCGGCCCAAGACTTTGATGTCACGACAACACTCCTTTATCTCAATACTGGTGGCCGGGTGAAACTCCAGGTCTGTGTTGTCAAAGGTGAGCTGAGTGAAGAAGACAGAGGGAGATTGGAAAAACAGGAGGACAATTAGTTAGCTTGATCTCTTGGTCATTGCATTTTGTGGACTGTAAATCAATTAATCATATCTTTCACTTCCCTCAACAGCTGCAATTTACAGTGTATACAACCACATTTTCAGAAAATGTGTGGACTTCCAGCATCAGTCTTTGACAAGGTAAAGTAAGACAGAGATCTCACCTCACTGGCTTTGTCCAGGAAGTCTATGGCATTGTCTGCTCTCAGAAAGGACGTCACTGTGAAACTGTAGTGGAGTGTGAGATCACCATCTTTGTATCCCTCCGCCTGGAACAAAAGAGCAGCAGCTTTGTCAGTAAGGAGCAATATGGCAAGTCACATGTAACCAGCTATTCAGGACACTACAGGAAATCATTGGAAAGTTGGTCTTGGTGTTCTTAACAGGTTGTTGAAATGATCTATTAAACTATGATCATCCAGTAGTCCACCATCTCATAAAGCGTACATGCCTTTGGCTTCCTGACAGGAATCAGCTCCTTCACAGTTTTGGCCTGCACCTCAACCTCTTTGAACGCATGCTTGGGGTCAAAAAACCTACTGTCGATTTTGTCTGGAGCAAGAAAACCTGGTAAGGAAAAGAAACATTTTAATTAGTTCAGATGTTACTGCAGAAATGTAGAAGAATTTCTTCTTCCTAGCTGCCACTGACCCTGACAGACGACAAAGATCTCGGCAGACTCGTTCCTGGACGCCTGCGGCTTGGTGGCCTGCACCTTCTTGAAGAACTGCTGGAAGATCCAGAGCAGTGGCTGATAGTCTTTGGAGCGGAAGACTTTCGTGACGAAAGTGCCACCTTTGGTCAGAAACTCAGTGGCCAACTTCATGGCCATGAGGGTCAAATGAGCTAGAGGTTAAGTAGGGAACAAAGGGAGATTCGGTTCAATTGCGATCCATTATGACAGGTGGGTATGCCGCTTATAAATACAGGGATGTGCTTGGGACACAGAAATAATGGTAAGAACAATACATTTTCCATTTTTTTATGTATTCATATTTTCAGACACATGGCTCTTATTAACAAACTCATTACTTGCTATACTATTCTATGTAATACTATACCAAGGAACAAAACTGTATTGTACCGTGTATTTCAATCTGAACTGGCTGATAACTGTATCTGTAAATCCTGATTTATGAAGATGTGTGACTGGACATTTCTTGAAACTTCTGCTTTAGTGGCACCTACCTTGTGTGAAGGCATCATGTTGCCAGTTGGCTCCCACATTTGGGGCTCCGTCATTTAGCACAACGTCGACCTTCCATGTCTGCAGTTCCTTTCGTATAGCCTGTATATGAGAGAGAAAGTATCTCACTTAAATTCATGTTGAACATGTTCCTACAGTTTGTGATTTTAGAGAAATTTGATGCTTGGTAAACAGTGCAGGTGTTTAATGCCATGACAGAATCATCTGTGTCTCCAGTCTCATATTTTTTTGCGGGACTACATTAGTTATGCAGCACCGCAGCCAGGACTGATGTTTGTTTTCCTTCAGTGACGTGCTGAACTCTGCAGCAGCAGCTGCCTCACCTGTCTGCATTTGTCAGTGGTGATGTCTTCTTGCAGCGCCACCACATTGGGGATGGGCCTAATGGGCACCAGGTCAACACCTGACAGGAACAAACACTTTTAAAAAACTTTTCTCACAGTATCTAACTAATCAAAATTAGATTGCAACTGAAAAAAAGGCTTTTCCAAAGACAAGACTTGTCAAAACAACTGAATTACAATGCCTAAGCAGAGGCAGAACAATTTATTACCAGTTAATCATATTGATGACATCACACTCACCAATAATAAGACTTGAAACAGGCATAAACTTGGACGCCACCTGCAACCTGCAAGATGATTTTGATTCATGAGTGTGTTCTTGTGCCAACTATATTCCACAACATACATTTCACTCATCTGTCTTCCTAGGCAGAGCATACAAATACAATAGCCACATGTGGGACCTCAACACTCATCACATTCCTCTGGGAAATCCTAAAATGGGAACATGTTTTTTCTCTTAAAAATCAGGCTGTATCTTCAAAGATCATTTTATCATTGTTTGAGGGCTCTTGTTGAGCTTAGTCCAACTGTCCAATGAACCACTCTAAATGAATCCACTTATGTATAGCCAGAAGTTAATTACAGATTAGATAGATTACAGAAGACAGTCTATACAATCAACCAGTGTCCTCAAATTAGATTATATTGTTGACCCTCTTTGTCTCCACAGTTTGGGCCCCCTTGATTTAAACCCCACGTTAAACAGCAGGCAGCTCACCATCCACCAGGAGCAGCACACAGGTCGACCAAAGCTCTGGCCTTCTGTAGAAACTGAAATTTTCGATTGAGCTGGATGAGTTTGAAGGAAGAACGAGAGCGATAACCTGAAAAAGACAAAACATAATGTTACCAGTCGGTTGACACTGAAATATTTTTTGAGCGTTGGTGAATTAGCTAGCTAGCAATCCTGCTAACATCTACTCCACTACTTGACTGTCTCCAGAGTGCTATCTTTTCTAGAAGTGGTACTCTACCTGTTTCTTTCGCCAAATGGTAAAATTTATCCTTTCTGGCTTTTCCTGTTTTGAGTTTCTTCCCCATATTTGTTGGTGTGTTTTTTCCACGCTGTACTCTGACACAGAAAAATCACGCTTCGGGTCGAAACGTCCACGAAAACAACACGTGCGACTTCCTCGTCGCAGAGATACGACGTCACGCGATACGTGACGTGTTTTCTTCTTCTTCTGTTTCCCTGTGTTTTAAGGGACGATGCCGACACCTGCTGTCTGCACCGCACATCAGAGCCGTGCGATCAAATGGTAAGATGTAAAATGCAGACACTAAGTAGGCCTATTTTGCTTCCCTTCAATTATTTAATTTAGAGATGCTTTCCACTTTAATCCTGACTTTTTTTGGGGGGTTGGGGGGGGTCTGATTTTAGTCCACCACATGTTACTGAGTGCTACAACCTTTCTGGTTCCGTTTTTCAGCACATAAAAAACCAGCACATGTAAAGTAATACAAATATTATTTATTGCAGTATTTTAAACCACCCAACAGTAACAATAGTTAAGAAAGTAGCCTGCTGACAGTGCTAAATAATGCACGAAGATGCAGTTCAGGGCAAGTTCATCTAAATTACAAAAACCACACTTGGCCTACTTTCTCTTACCCAGTGGAGTCAAGCCATGCAAATATATATATATATATATATATATATATATATGAGATAGACTAAGACTATATGTGAGACTTCAACTACTAACCCCTCAATAAAATAGTGATAGTGAAAATATTTGGGTTTTTGGTGATCTCATAAATAATAAATAAATTTCATTTAAAAAAATTCAGCAGGAATGTTTCTCTGGATAATCCACCCACTTTGTTGTGAACAGTGGGCTATTTCTACAGGAGAGGCAGCCCCTTTGCATTAGGGTGGCAGCATGAATCTCAGCGTGAGATAACTTTTTTTTTGTAATTTGGGTGAAGCAACCATTTAAGGTATACTAGCAATTTCACACTCCAAGCTTCATATTTATTATTATATATATTATTTGACCAACAAACACCATTGAAATCAAATGGTGTAATGTATATGAGGCTATTTTCTGAACAAGTAACACAATCATTTGCATTTTTATTTATTATTTATTAGATTTTTATTTATTTTCAATTGCAGCTGCATGAATGTTGGGAGACAACACCCTTCAGTGAAGAACACAGCTGTCAGAAAGGCCTGTTTCTGGATCGCGTGTTGATCAGTCCCAGGACAGAGAAGGCACTGGCTGCTGCCGTCACCAAACTGATGGCCCCAATGGCCCGTGTAGCCTGAGGAGACAGAGAGGACAAGAGGAGGTGGACTCAGGGTTACCGTGATATTTAATAACAAGGACTATGCTTATGTTGAATATGTTAAAAGTATTTTTTTTTAGAGGTTTATATAAATGTTTTGGTAATTTTTCCACCTACAAACTTAATTCAGCCTTACCACAACTGCTCTAAGAAGATAGCAAGAGCAAAATCTTTAGCCACTTTTCAAGGTTATGGGGTGAATGACATTGAAAACATTGATTTTGGGTGGAGTATCCTTTAATATCCACCGAGAGTGTAGCCATAACATTAACAACTCCAAACCTGTTCCTAAATCGAACTAGTCAAGACAGGCCCACTGATTGTATTTAGGTGAGCGTTTATCTAGTTTTGCCAAACCTTTGGGTTGAACTAAAATGGATATAATCCACTCCAGGTGAAAGTAAAAGTAAAATAGTGTCCCTTTTATATTACACAATCTTTTATATTACACAATCTGGAATCCACAGTAACATAATTTAAATATACACATAGAAATAGTCTGGAATTCAGAAAGTAACACAGTCAATTCATTTTATCTTTAGTCTTTTAAATGCCCTGTTTTCTTTAAAAGATATAATTCACAAGTAAAACTATAACTGTGGTGACATGTCATCAGTCCCTGTGGCAGCCTACTATGTTGAGTGGAAAGTTAGCATTTTGCCCTGATGGCACAAAAGATGGAAACAAAATAAAGAGTGAGAGACCTGCTCGGACACCCCCTCCCCGTAGCGCAGAAGGGTAACAAAGTGCTCGCAGTTGCTCCCCAGCAGGTCATAGGACACCTCCTGGCCAATGAGGACTTGCGCTCGCTGAATGATTTCAGAGACGGGCAGGGGTGTGTGGTTGTGGTCGTACTTGTTGTTGACACGGTACGAGTCGCTTCCCACCACCTCCTTCAGCAGCTGCATTCGCACCACTGCCTTCCTGCTAAAGACGGACTTCACACTGGACATGGCGGCTGCCTGGTTCTCATCTGGATAGGAGGAGCAGAGCCTCAGTGTGATCACACGTATCGACCAAAAGTGAACATTGTAGGACCTTGGACCTGGAATCTTGCAGGTTTAGGAAATTAGAAAGACAGCCAATGTAGGAATGCACAACACAAACAGATCTCAGAGGCATTTAGGATCCTGGTCACAGAGACAAAATGTATCATCATCGTGTATCATTTTATCAAAACTGTACCAGTGTTAATGCCTAAAGTGTGAAAGACAGGGGAGATCCACTTAGTACAAAAACAGAATCGGACATATTCAGAATATAGAGACAGTTGTCTGGCTAATGTTGTATTTCAGAGTGTAAAACTCTTACATCATAACTAAGGATGCTTTTAAACTTTGATTGTTGCTTGTTTAGTCACAAATATTTCATATTCTACAATAATACCCAAGTTTCCGAGGACTCTAAACCAAGTCAAAGTGGTGGAAGAAATATTTAGTATTTACATAAGTAAAAGTCATAATACCACAATGTAAAAATACAGTAAAAGTCCGTCATTCGAAACATTACCCTTTTTCTTACTATTTTAGCATCATCCAGTTAAAGTGTGTCAAAATCAACCAATGTTGTCTGAGTTATCACTTTTTTTGTTAAAGTTAGCTCAGCGGTTACACACATCTCGTGTCCTACTGACCAACAGGAGTTAAGTTGATGATGTAACCATCTCCCAGGTAGAGAGCCCAGTGCTGATAGGCCGGTCTAAAGATCTCAATGAGGTCACCAGGCTGGGGGTCACCATAGGGGTCAGGAAGGTCGGGGTCATTGGAGGCCATCTGCACACAGAGTGAAAGACACAGGGAGACAGAGTAAGCTACAGTAACTATTTCACATATTGATTGCTATCATGAAAGTTATGCAAAGCTTGCAGTGGTCTTTATGTGTCTATAAATAAGGTTGTTTAGAAAAGGGAACATTTTTCATATTGGAAATGATTTCATTTTATAATCAAGAAACAGCTGATGCAATATGAAATCTTACTTTTCTATCAGGCCTTTATAAACACAACAGTTACTGGATTATTTTTCAAAATTATATAAATGTTATAATTTAGGGAAACTATAACTGTAAATAGACCCTTGAAATGAATCAGACATACGTTTCCCTTTTCGAAGGTCAGCAAAGGTCATATAATATTACACATCCACATTTGGCCATCATAAAAAACATACACTGTTCATTTTCTGGTCATACAGCCTTTCAGTCAACTTACAGTCGTGTTTTGTTGTTGTTTATCCATCCCACATCATGCTTCCACAAATTCTGTAAGGAAAAGAAAACACAGAAACAAACAACAAAACAATTTTTAACCCAATAACAGATCACTCAAGAGTCCAAAGGCAAAATAACTAAATTCCCAGAGAAAGAGAATGCTAGATAGGATGGTACAATGCAAATGGGAGCTATACATACACACACACACGCACAAACAATACACACATACGCTCTTTTGTCACCTGTGCTGCCACAATAGCATCGAAACAATGGGGAAGCTGACAGAAAACTAGTTTGAGCCCAGGTTATTTTACATAGAAATAATCACCCGTAAAAATGTGATTTAATATCATATATATCATCCTTATGTCAAAGTTCTTATAGTTTTTTTTGTTTTTTTTCATGATTACCTTGGATCACCTAAAATAATAATTTAAATATCTAGATTAGTTGGTAATTCCACAGAGAGAAGGGTTTAGTTTGGATCAAAATTACACATGAATGGGATGAAATCAATATCTGTCCAGGAGAACAATTAGTACGTCCATCTCATAATTAATGTATGATGCTGGAGCCTTGCTGAAAAAAAAAAGCCCCATGTTTCTTTTACTAAACTAAAACGCTAACATGAAAACATACATTATAACTCTATATGGACATTATGTAATTATTTTGTGATACATTATTGTAGTAATGCTATAACATCCATTGCTGCTGTATATGAAAAACAATCTGTACAGATATAATAAAAATATGAAAATGAAATAAAGTCCCTTGTTGTGATGTTATAGCTTTATGATAGTGATGCCAGAGGCAACAGTCAACACAGAGCAAGTGCACACAGGAGTAATACTTACTCAAACACCAGCAGCTTTTTCTTCCTCACCATTTTAATTTTCCATCATCAATCCGCACATAACCAAAAGAAATCCAGCAGGAAAATAAAAATAGAAAGAGATCGATTCCAAGTTTCTGAAATGATAAAAGGTTGTCAAATATCCAAAAGCCAAACTAGACGCTGGAGGTCCCGGTGGAGGTATTTCAGTGTCTGTTACTCTGACTGATGACAGTTTGCCACAGTTGCTAAGGTCACACACACATACACACACACTCACACACGTACACACAGGGAGGCGTTTCCTATCTGCCATTGTCCCATTCACAAGTAGACATGCTACTCTTCTGAATACGAGTTATTGTGGATTTTCAAAGGCAACACATGCATGACTGATTTCATTTAAATGCTGTCTGATCTCTTTGCTTGTAGAGGCGACAGCAGCCCATGTGTATGTTCATATATTCCCTTCTGCTACTTATATGGCAAATGGGTAAAACAGATAGATGAATAGGGGGGGAGTGCTGTAGTGTGGATGGACCAGTGTACTAGTTTTGGTGATGTTGTGTTGATACTGAAAATCAGATATCAAGCTTGAGGATTTGTTAACGTTTTCCAAGTGAAAAACATGTAAAATGCTGCGGGAAACTCTATTTTATTTTCTTCTGTTTTTTTTTAATGATTCATAACTATTATATATATTATTGCGATGGAAACTATCGTTTCTTACACTACTTTTCATGCTTCATGTCCTGTGTTTAATTATATTATATATGAGCGTACTTGAGTCTCGCGACAATAAAATGGATCTCAGGGGTCAGGCGCGTTCTCTGCACGGTGATTGGCTGCTGCAGTTGGAAGCTGCGTCAAGCTCCGCACAGTACATTTCAACATAGCAGGAAGAACAAAAATAAATAAATAATCACAGCATGTCAGTTAAAGGGGCGAATTTATGGAACAGATTATGTGTAAAACAATATTTAGAGGTATTTAAAATGAACAACCACGCAAGTAAATGCGACACAGAGCCGTCTAACGTGTCTTTAAACAATTCCAACTGCCGAAGGTTAGCAGTCGTTGGTGACGTATTACGTTCGGGTCTATTACGCAGAAACTCGGATCAACGATGCTTTTATTTTGAAATTTCTTTCCAGAAGTGCGTCTCCGTTCTCCTTCTAGCTTGTTAGTTGCCGTTACGGGATACAAACAGAAGGTTAGCCAGGCTGACGGTGAGGAACGGGATTATCCGTGCTGTCGCTGTGGATCCATCCTGTTGTGTTATGAGAAGAGGACACTGGCTGTGTTAAGACTGTGGTGAGGAAATTATACCACTTATCTAATTGAGCTCAGGGTAATTTACTCCCGCGCTGGCGCTTGGGACGCTAGCTAGCTAGCTTAATCTGTTAGCTTGTTTTGGCACCAGCACGCGTCCGCTCGTTTTAACGCAAGACTTCCAAATATTAATAATAAGTATTTGAGAAAAGCCAAACATATACAGTCATTGTATGTTATTATCGCGTGTCACGTGTATCGTAGTTGCACGAGGTGACGCTTAACTTCTATAATGGCTTCACTAACAGTTGCATAACTTAACTAGTTAACATGCGTTATTTAACCTGCCAGCTTTTCCTGCAGTGTAACAGTTCACTTAGCCCTACAAAGTTGTTGTTATAACTGCAATATCATCGCAGACATTAACCGTGCAGTATGATCTGAACACTGCATCAATCACATTGTTCACCAACATGGTGAATGTCCACTGATGTAACTGCGTTTGACCTTTCTTGACCCCTCTCGTTGTTTAGATTAGACACCATGGCTGCAGCTCCTCAACTCAGGCGGTCAGATTCAGCTCATGGGGAGTTCTCCCCTCTGAAGCGCTTTGTTGTGGCCAAGAAGAAGATCAGCGACGTGTTTGAACAACTGCTCAACTATGTGAAAGATACTTCAGAGTTTGTAGAAGGTGAGAGGAGTTTCTTATCTGTTCTATCTAGTAGTAGGTCATATTAATTTGATTGGAAATGAATTACAGTTAACAGGAAACATAGTTTTACGCTAGAAGTTATTACGTTAAAATAATCATCATCTGTCGGTCAACTCTGTGAATGAGTCATGAAGTAGGTGTCGTTCGTCTGTGTTTTGGACAGAAACCTGTGGGAATAAAGCTTTGGAGAACATCGCGAGTCAAGATCAAAAGTTGGAGATTCAGGCGTATGCTGACAAACTTGCTGTCATCAAGGAGGTGCTGGCACGCAGACACATGAAAGTGGCCTTTTTTGGCAGGTAAAAACAGCTAGACACACACTGGAATTTTACTTGTCAAGAATATCGTCTTTAACACTTTTTCTGATGTGGTTCTCAAACAGTCTTTTCCATGAAAGCAACCTTTACAGACATAATCATTGTGACGTAGAAGACTGTGCAAGTTAAACTGGTCTTTCCACAAATGAATCAGTTACATGTTTCACTTTCACTCTTATGTTCTTTAAATTGAACTGTTATCCTTGAAGTGACCTTACTCACTAACCTCATTCGATTTTCGATTTTCCTCTGTTAAAACCCATTCCGTATGATTGAGTTTAAACTGGATGTTTATTGAACAATGTTGTGCTCTGCACTGATGCAAAACAACACCTTCAAATGCAAAACACAATAGGGAGGGTGTGTCACGAGATTTCCCCTGCTTGATTCAGCAATGACTCGCAGTATCTTGCACCACCGTACATTGAAAACACTACCTGTCACAAGTGAAGCCATATTGTCCATTCAGTCTGACCTATTAGTAGCCGCATATTTGTGTTGCATTCACATTTAAAGTGAATTAGGATGTGACACCCGAGGACTTTACTTTCATTTTGAGAGCAATTTAGAGTTTGAGCCAATTATTTGAACTGTTTTGTAAAGCTGTTTTTCTTTTTCTTTTTTAGGACCAGTAATGGTAAAAGCACAGTGGTCAACGCCATGCTGAGGGACCGCGTGCTGCCCAGTGGGATTGGCCACACCACTAACTGCTTTCTTAGTGTAGAGGGCACTGACGAAGACAAGGCCTACCTCAAGACGGAGGGCTCTGATGAGGAGAAGAGCATCAAGGTAAATGTTATCTTAATAACCGCTTTGGTTGGGTTTTTAATTATTCTTTTATGAGCCTTGTTCTGTCTCCCATTCATATATTTACACATTTTTCTTGTTCTAAATTATTGAGAACTACTTTGTACTTTTGCTAGAGTAATTGGGAACGGTTTTACTCGTATGCAGTCAATGGGTTTTACACAAACCAAAATCTGGCCATTTTTGCTAATCAGACCATCAGTGATGCTGCACTTCTTCACATTTCTTCTGTTGAACATTGATTTCACCGGTGTTTGCCCATGTGCAGTCAGAACGGCAGGAATGTGGTTGATGAGATGTTTTGCTGTTGTTGTGGAAGTGTTGTTGGACTCAAATGGGTCACACTGTTGAGGATACTATCTGACAAGGTTTATTCTTCACCCTAATAGCAGAGCCAAGCTCACATCTTTGTCCTGATTCTTCTACAAGTAGTATTAAATAATTTTATAAGTAGTAGTTTAAATCAAATGTATTCATGAAATGCCAATTCCTTGTTTGTAATATAGTCATGTAAAAGGTCTAAATGGTAATACAATATTAAAGTGCTAAAAACAAATAATAACACAGAAATCCTTAAATTTTGCATGTCAACTTGTCAGCTGTTCATTTGGCGTAGAAAAGATGAATAATGTTTCCATTTGGCGGTTGGCTCGTGTTGATTTACCTAACCCAGCATGTGTGAATGGAGCACATGCTACCTGAACCTACAGCCATGTTAATATAGACACAGGTATGCAGAACATTTACAGTGGTGTCTGGTGTCTGAAACGAAAGCCTCAGCCTCAGGGAACTAAATGAAGTGGACATGGGTTCAAAATATTTAGCAGTCCCATCAGTTTAAATCAGTTTATATTTGTCCTCTCAATCTGTCTCGTGCTTTTACATGGTACTGTCTGCAGTGTCAGAAATTAATGTGGGGTTTCTAGTGAAATTAACTTTAATATCTAGTAATGTTAAGGCAAGCTTAATGGTAGTTGATATGATAGGAATCCTGGTAGCCTAACACAAGCTACCTAATAACATTACACTGTTAAATTGTGACCTTATCGGCTGATACCGTAAATTATACCTCCCTGATAATGAAAAATACATCTTAGAAGTATAGACGTCTTCCTTTCAACACTGTAAAAACTAAAAGAACAAACTTTATACATTGTAAAAAGCGATTAGCTTTTCTTCAGGCCTAAACCCCACTTAGCCTGAGATGTAAAAGTCATAGTTATTACAATTACAGGAAACATGTTATTGTAATGATGGTAGGTAATGTTTTCTTCAATTCATAACGTAACACAATTAGAATCTACATTCAAGAGAAGTTATTGTATCAACAACCATAACGTGAGTCCGTTTACATGTCCTCTGTAGACCGTAAACCAGCTGGCTCACGCCCTCCACATGGACGAGAGTCTGGACGCCGGCTGTCTCGTCCGCGTGTTTTGGCCAAAGACCAAGTGTGCGCTGCTTCGAGACGACCTGGTGCTTGTGGACAGGTAACATGATCCGTTCATCAGATCTTTAATTCATAAAGTTTATAAATATCAATCTGACAGAATCAAGGACATTAAAGAGTTAGAGTCACACAGATGAAGTCGGTAAGGTGTAGGAAAAACAATCACGTTCAAATGGACATATTACTTCATATATTTTATAGACGACATGCATTTGACCTCTTGACCTCGCTTCTGCTCTCTTAGCCCAGGGACAGATGTCACATCACAACTGGACAGCTGGATTGACAAATTTTGCCTGGATGCTGATGTCTTTGTGCTGGTGGCCAACTCTGAATCCACGCTTATGAACACGGTAATAATGCCTCGGAGCCTCGTGAAATGAATGATTTGCCAATATCCTGTGAAACTTTCACTACATGTTGATATTTAGGTCTGACCGCTGTCGCCATTCTGCACCAAGGACTATCAATGCTGAGAGGACAATTTGACTTCCATAGGTAGTTTACCGTGATAGAATAACTTGAGCGAGGAAGAGGCTAGATCTTTTTTTTAAATGAACTTTGCATTACTCATTCAATGATTGATCAAAGGACTTATTGTGTTTATTAGCTGTGAACTCTGTCACTGTCTTGCAGAACATATTTATTACCAGTCAGTTTGTCTTTCTACACATAAGTGTATGGATTGTTTGATGTCCACTCAAGGTGTTGAGAGTACAGTAAAAAAGTAACTAATAATAGTTACACACCCAAATGGCAAGTTTTCAGCTGTGTCAGTCGTTTATGTGTACGTAAAGGGTCAATGTGGTTGTTTTTGTGGAGAATGTGGCTGCCTATGTTTGTATCCAGCCACACAGGCCCCACTCTTGTGTCTGTCTGCTCAGGCATTCATGCAATGTGAAGCTGGACACACAGTCGATCACAGAGCTTAACCCTGCCGGGTAGCTCTTAAAGGGAAAGCAAACACATTCCCCTCAGTGCTATCCCATGGAAATAAATCCCAGGCATTATGTAAATAATGTAAGATAGTCAAATAGCAGTGTCACGCGTGTCATGAAGAGTCTGATTTCTGAACATTGTTATCCACGTTACCAAACTACTATGCTGTTGTGGTGTGCAAAGTAATACATGTCTTTGCCCTGGTTCAACTTGAATACATAATACTACTCTAGTAAACATAAGAGCCCCCTTCTTCCATGTTGTAAGGTTTTATATGATACATTTTTGGTTTTCTCCCATTCCAAATGCTGCACACTTATGTTTGAGTTCGTCCTATTCCATGAACTGTTGAGTTGTCATTTCCATGGGTAGTGTTTTGAATACATACAGTATTCATGACGTAATATAAATTTTGACTGATTCAAACCAAGTTTAAACTTAAACATCTGCTAAAATGCTCACATAATTTAATTGAATCTGCGTCCGTATTTTTCTGTGATATCCTGAGTAGTTTCATTCAAATTAATGCAGTTCATACAAATATATGTCTGTGTTTCGAGAGAGAGCAAGATATTGGATGTACGGTACATCCATCCAATGTAGGTACAGAATATGAATCAACAAAGTTTTTGATTGTTTGAGAGGGAAAAGGGAGGTAAGAAATGAAGATTTAGTTTTTTACTGATTTGAGCAACTCTTACCTCTCTGTTCCTTTTTCTGCCATCTAGGAAAAGCACTTTTTCCACAAAGTGAACGAACGTCTGTCAAAGCCCAACATCTTCATCCTCAACAACCGCTGGGATGCCTCAGCAAACGAACCAGAGTACATGGAGGATGTGAGTCAACCGTTTGTTTAAGTAACTTGTTTAGTAACATTTGATTGTTACAGAATGTGCAAATGTCATCATTCTTACAGGTTTGTACAAAATGACCAAGACTAGCTACCGCTAGGGTTAAATACAAAATAAATGTGATTTGTTTTTTGTTTTGTTTAACAAACTAAATTAGTGTTGGCAATGAAAATATTTTTTATGAACTTATTTTCAGCCACACATCCATATTATTATCTATAGTGCACCTTAAGAATGTGACACCTCTTCGTCCAGGTGAGGAAGCAGCACACGGACCGTTGTGTGAACTTCCTGGTGGAGGAGCTGAAGGTCGTGGACCGCGATCAGGCACCCAACCGCATTTTCTTCGTCTCCGCCAAAGAGGTGCTCAACTCCCGCATGCAGCGTGCACAGGGCATGCCTGAAACAGGTGAGGCTTCGCATTTCTGTGGAGGATGGAGAAACTGTGCATATTCTTATGTTTGATATCATTCACAACCAGGATTTTTTTTTTTTTTTTTATTTATTTTTTTATACTTATTATGGAAATATTTGGATATCACTAAACTCCATTCACTTTGCAAATGACAAACGATAATGAAAACCGTGATTTACAATAATGAAAATGATCCAAATCAAATAATAAGTCAATAAACAGTTATGTATTTTATACCAGACGTATTATGTGTCTGTGCTACTTTTCATTTTACATACAATGTGATAATTTCATCCAACAGGTGGAGCCCTGGCTGAAGGCTTCCATGAGAGACTGAAGGAGTTCCAATGCTTTGAGAGGAGGTTTGAGGTGTGTGCGTGTGTGTGTGCGTCTGTCCGTCCTCTCAATATCTTCCAATAATTGTATTCCCACTTCTCAAAGCATGATCTATTTCTTGTCTGAGCCTGACAGACAGTTTTTGAAGAATATAGAGCAGTTTTCAAAGATTTTTGGCATATTTGTAATTGGACACTGGTTTATGTGCGACCATAAAGTCAACCGGTCCTCTGAGAGGAAAGCAATGTCGAGCCAAAAACAGCACAGATGCTGATTAAGCTGATAAACACTGTGGTTGGTGTATTATAAACTGCAAAGCCAATCCTTTTGACATTGTCTGGATGCTGCTGGTGAGAATGAGTTACAACTGGAGAGAAGGGGAATCACTATTCTGAGAAGTGAGGCTATTTTCTTTCATTTATTCAGACCCGGAGATAAAGACAGTGGCTGCTTTATCAGACGCTGAACCAGAGCTAACTTTATTCTGAGAAATTCAGTTGCCTGGTGAAAGTGTGTGTGTGTGTGTGTGTGTGTGTGTGTGTGTGTGTGTGTGTGTGTGTGTGTGTGTGTGTGTGTGTGTGTGTGTGTGTGTGTGTGTGTGTTCGCTCACGCGCGCGCGCGCATGTCTTTAAAATCGTGTGTTTTAAGATGATTGCATGGAGAAAGATATTGAATAAAACAAGACGCAACCAAAGTTCTTCCACTAACAGTAAAAAGCTGAGCAGTGAACTACTCGAACCCGGCTCAGTGGTTAGCTTTTGCCACCAGTCGTTCAACATGAAGCTGGCGGCTCCAGGGCCTTCTAGACCAATCACTGTGCCTTCTCCATCAACCTGCGTCTTCATTGCTGAAGTCTAGATTCACTTAGGCGAGGACATCCATTTGTTTTCATTCCAAGTTGATTTTTGTTCTGTTTTTATTGTTTTTCATTTATAAGTTTTCTGTGTTTTCATTGTAACATCAGGAATTTAACTGTGTCCATCCTGGGAGGAAATTATCGTGGCATTCAATCTATAATCCTTAAGATTGCAGTCGTGGTTGGTTTGGCTACTCCCGTGACTGCTGTGGTAACAGAAAGTGCGGTTTAATACTATAATTATTATAATAATAATAATAATAATAATAATAATAATGTCCCAAGCTCTAGTTGAGCAGCACCCTTGTCCGAAATACAACAGCAACTGTCGTATCTGTTTACAGTGCAGCCAAACAAACTTTGTTTTTAATAACAAAACTTGTCAATAATTGGAGCAACTGTGATCTGATTTCACGCTGCACATGCCTCAAGTCGGTTTGCACACATCAGCAGGATGCAGTAAAGATGGTTACCTTCCTGAAGAGTTCAAGGTGTGCAGCCTGTTTCACAATACAAGCCCCACGGATTTTGCCAGTTTAGTGCAGATCTGATACAACATTCGGAGAGTCGACAGTAAACAATGAGCCTGTTTTTAATGAGATAAAATCACACTGGATTACATGCAAACCTCCTGTGAATTCCTCTTGTATTTGAAAGCAAGTTGAATGTGGAAATGGTGGAATCCGCCACTAACAATTAAAACTACTTTATAGAGAGATAACTGAATGTAAATACTTTTACTGATTGAAATCCCCCCAAAATGGTTTTTAATTTATCAAAATCAAAAGGATTATAACTATAAGTGAAAAAACAAATAACAATAGCGCTTTAGATATAATCTGCTTGTTTTGTGTGACCTACAGTGGACTAAAGAGTGGAATGGGGAATTATCACAAATGACCATTTATCCCAAAATGACACGATATTCCTACTTTTATATGTTTCAGTATTTATTTTGTTTTCTGTCACTTTCATTCTTGATTGTATACACTTGATATGTTTTTTTTTTTATAATTTTCCTGTGGCTTTACCAACACATTACTGTGACATTACAATCTGTGGGCTGTGGGACACAAGATACACACACTGCTGCTGTCATTTTCACACCTGTGTTTTTATTTTTTTGTATTCTCTTCAGTTAAAGTAGCAGGTGTCTATCTTGTCTTCTGTTCGTCCCTGGTAGCGTGCAAGTGAATGCGCCCTATGCAGCAGCAGCCCCTATAGCTGTCACAGTAACTCGTGTGTTATGGCCTCGCAGGAGTGTATCTCGCAGTCAGCAGTGAAAACAAAGTTTGAGCAGCACACTATCAGGGCCAAGCAGATCACAGAAAAGGTCAAGAGCATCATGGACGCCATCAACATCGAGGCGGCAGAGAAGAGGTGATTATCTTGTTCCGTACATGGTCTTTTAGTGGGAGTGGATTGGCGGACATTACTTTTTATGGTAGTCTGATGTTGTCTCATGAATGGCTTATAGAGATAATCGATGAAACTAAATACATATGTTCAGGTAGGATTATTTGAATGGCATTTTGTTTAATAATAGAGGGATGAATTAACTTGTAAAATATTAGAGGATTTCTTAAAAATGCTACTTTCTACTGTGTTGCTTTTTGTGTATCTTTATTACCCGACTCTTTTTGACAGCAAAAGCGTTCAGCTGCTAGTTTGCATTTGTGACTTTATTTCCTGTTGGTGGGGTGGGACCTCAGAGTGGCGGCTCTGGAAGACAGAGAGTATCAGCTGGACCGGCTGGAGTTTGTCAAGAATCAGCTCAACTTGCTGATTGATGATATAAAGAAGAAGATCAAGGCCATCAGTGAGGACGTGGCGTCGAAGGTAATGACAACAACTGGCGGAAGAACTTTTGAATGTGGTGTTCTTGTATGTATGTATGTATGTATGTATGTATGTATGTGTGAAACTTAATAGAAGACCGTAAAAACGGCAAATCTTCCCATTTGAGAAGATGAAACAGCAAATTGTGGGCATTTTTGCTTGATTGTTATGAAACAGAAATTGCAGGTTGTTGTTTTGATAATCCGATAATTATTTCACCACTTCTCGAAATGAGTTTACTCTGAATGTGTCTCATATAAATACCTCTAATACAACGGTTTCATGCAGTTTTTAAACAAAGTCAATACTGAGAGTAGAAAAACTAAAAACCCATTGATTGAAACAAAGAGCAGAAGTGGTCTTACAGGTAGATGTCCATCAGAAAAGACCAACATATGCTATTTAATGCACCAGCTTGAGATCTGATAAGTAGGACATATAAGTCCTGCCTGCTCCTGTGCTCTAGCTGACTCTGGTTGTGTTTCATCCAGGTATCCAGCGCCATGGGAGAGGAAATCTGCCGTCTCCACGTGATCGTTGACGAGTTCCACAGTGACTTCCACCCCTCGTCTCATGTCCTCAAGATCTACAAGACTGTAAGTAGTGGCACGGATTGATTCATTATTTGTGGCCGCACCTTTCCTGGGAAATATTCTCTTTTTTTTTTTTATTTACTGCTTTCCCATGTGACTCCTGTTCTGTTTGCAGGAGCTGCTGTCTCACGTGGAGGAGGGGATGGGCAAGAACCTGGCCTTCCGCTGCTCCAACGCTGTCAACGCTTCTGTGCAGTCCTCTCAGAGATACATGATGGGTAATTACACTGTAAACCTAACTGGACAGAATAATGAGAGCTCTCTTGTAGTAATATTGCATTGTCCGTGTCTCAGTTATCTCAAGACATACCAAGAACAAATCTGTTCAGCGCAAGCTTTGGCCTCAGCCTGTAGCCCTTAGGTTTAGCCATCAGGAGTGAATAGTTCTGCTGAACCAAAAGGTAAAAGAAATGAAATGATAATAATCTGCACTCCATCATTCACTTCGTAGTGATCAAAGTGAATTACATCATCAGCAAGGGATTATAGCCGTCTCTTGGTCATTTATGATGTTGAGTATTGTCGAGTGTATCATCTTAATAAAGCAAAAACACAAAATAAACAGATCTAAGATTAATGAAGGTTGAAAGGTTGGTTGTCGAAAATTATCATTTATCCGAACCTTTCCTTGTTTTAAAGGTCAAGAAATGAAATAATTTTATAAAAGAAAATTACCTCAGCCCAGATTTCCAGTCCATTGCTTTTTTTTTCACTCATTTAGAGAATGTTGCTAAACTTAGTCAAAACCTTTTGGGCACTCAGGCTGTGGTCTGCAACGCCCATCACCCTGCTAAATTTACCCTCCTCGCTGAATGCCATCATCCCATGGCCCATTATGCTACAAGTGCGTCACTGTGACAGGCACGCATGCAAGCTGTGCTCAGTGACAGTGACGTTGAAAAGGTGTTAATGTGCCCTCCGATGAAAAGGACTCAGGTGCCGTTATGAATTTGTGGTGTGGCTCTTTTTTTTCCCCCTCAGGAGAGATAAAGAAAACCAGGATATTCAAATTGAATGTCATCTTTTTTTGCTTTTAAGACTACAATGATAAAGTGGTTGTGGTGTTTTTAACTGTCATCATGTGTTGCTAATATCTGCCCGCTTCAACCCAAATATTTGTTATTAGCTGTAAAAGGTATTTGCACAAAATGGTGAAGTACTTATTTGGAAGAATAGTCCCCTAACGTGGGTATATATTTCCCCCGCACATCAGTGCATGTTTTTAAACACAAACTAAGCCACAAATGATCCCATGACTGCTGCGTATTTCTATTGTATTCTCATACCTGTTTTCTCACTCTGCAGAGAGCATGCTCCCTCTGCTTCCCTCTGCGGCCCAGAGCCAAGTCCACATGCTGGTGCCTAGCAGGAAGTTTGACCTGAGTTACGACCTAAACTGCGCCACACTGTGCAATGACTTCCAGGAAAACATTGAGTTCCAGTTTTCGTTGGGCTGGACAGCGGTAGTCCACCGCTTCCTGGGATCTGTCAACGCGGAGAGAGCACTCAAACTGGTGGATCAGAACTTCCAGGTACAGGCTGCCATGTTGAGAGAGAGAAGGAGTGAGAGAGGTAGTGAGAGAGGTAGTGAGAGAGAGCTGGTTGTGTCGTTTCACTAACTTTTGATTCATACTGGGATGTTTAATGTCAATAATGCTTCATACTTTTGGTGGTATGTGGCGTCGTTCAAATGAACACAAAATATACATTGAAGAAAGTCAGATTATTATTTAATTTTTTTTTTTAAAACTCAGCTGTCATTCCTCAGGCCTCTCGACCAGCGCTGGCCCTTACGCCCTCCTCAGGACCCCCGTCCTCGACAGCGCCGCCCAACAACGAGACAGCCCTCATGACCCAAGAGGACTTGATGGTAGCCATGGCAACCAACGTGGCATCCCTCACCTCCCGCACGTCAATGAGCGTTATCATCGTTGGAGGAGTGGTACGTTGTTTCCAAAATTGGTCTTGCATGTTAACATCTGGGTAGATGAACATATCCAGTTATGCACAGTGCTGTTTTTCCTTCTATGCATTTCAGCTCAGAGGAGCTTCTGTTAGGAAAATGTTACATTTTAAATTTGCGTAAAATAATGAGTTAACTCTCAAGTTTGGCTCCAAATTGTGGAATAAAACTTCTCAATCATTTGCATTCAAATATTTCTTACATAATGTTATTTATGTATTCAGATTTTACCCTCCCAACCTCGTAGCCTACTAGTGATTCTAACCAACTTTAGGTTGCAGGAAACTTTCTGTAGGTTATGGCAACAAAAGAAGTAACTAGTGCAGAAGTTATTTTCACTCGTACATTACATACAAATGCAGGAAACAGAAAGGCCGGTCAAATTATAATGTAGTTAACCCAGCTTTTGCTTGTTTCTGTATTTATTTATTCATTTTCTAAGGTGTGGAAAACGGTTGGCTGGAAGCTGATAGCTCTGTCGGCCTCGCTGTACGGCGTGCTGTACCTGTACGAGAGACTCACCTGGACCACGAAGGCAAAGGAGCGCACTCTGAAGCGCCAGTTTGTGGACTACGCAACAGAGAAGCTGCAGCTCATAGTCAGCTTTACTAGTGCCAACTGTAGCCACCAGGTCCAACAGTAGGTCCTCATGCAGTACTTGATATACTTACATATACTGTATATACATATGTGACAATTGCAAAGTAAGATGGTAACAGTGGTCCAATTTACGATGATTTTCTGGCAGTTCTTTCAGTCTATATTCTAGTGTTAATTTGTACAGAGATTATAGCCATTTTAATCACGACAGCATTTAATGTTGTACTGTCTTAAGTTCACGCACTTTACCAACATTACTACATCGTAATGTTTTGAAAAGTTTTTCTTTCCAATTAATCTTTGATGCGATATCAGTGAAATCCATCCTGAAACACTTGACATGAAATCATTTGTAATAATGCCCAGTGTATTAAAGCGTGGATTAAGTCTTTAACATGCAGCACATTAACAACGTTCATGCTGACGTTAAGTGCCCAATTCTCTGCACTAGAGATGTCAGTTTTGGTTACTGTACGTATGTACAAGAGGCACGTTCCATTGACTCAATGAGCTTTGGTGCAGCTTTTTAATTTTAATGTTTAATGTTAATTTTAATGTTTGTGTCGTAAATTGCCTTTTTATTTTATTGTATCTAGCCGCATTTTGATCTGGTCATTGTTTGGGATGCTAAAACATTCTTCAATACTCATTTGTCTGCTTTCTTGCATGCTCTTTAATTCACTCTGAGAGGGACACACACACACACACACACACACACACACACACACACTCTATCCATGGTGCCTCCTTTCTAATTTGTTAAAATTGGCACCCATTCTAAATGACCCTATAGACTAAAATGCATAACTGGTCAAAAATATTCTCATGGTTAACCGTTAACCTCACTGACAGTTGACACCACTGCTTTGCACCATTCCTCAATTTTCTGTCAGTGTTATTTAACCTACTGACAAAACCTGACTCGCCATAATGTTCCTAATTCGCTCTCTCTCTCTCTCTCTCTCACACACACACTCACTCACACACCCCTCTGTAGCAGGGCTAAATAAATAAGCACTGCAATTCTGTGCCCTCTGTGTTGCCAGGGAGATGGCGGCGACCTTTGCTCGGCTGTGTCAGCAGGTGGACCAAACGCAGAAAGAGCTTGAGGCTGAAATCCGCCAACTGACAGCCAAGATAGATCAGCTGGAGACCGTCCAGAGACACTCCAAGGTCCTGCGGTCAGTGCCGGCTCCTTCTTTCATTGCGGGCAACATGAACGGCGGGGGGCGGGGGGGGTGCTAGTTGACTTTTTGGGAAGGTCTCGTCTGGGGGAAATGAATATCCTCTGATATGAGTGATACTACAGCAACAGCAAAAAATGACAAGACTGGGAGACAATCAAATTCTACATCCATACTTGACCAAATGTTCCAGACCTGAAAATGAAATTTGTGTTGTGTTTTTTTTTTTTTTTTTTAAACTTAAGCTTGCTGCACTATTCTGCTGGCAGTTAACAGATTCACAGTTTAATTTAAAATTATTTCGTCATACATCATTGTCACAGGATGTGGCTCCTGTGTACAAAATTACATTTGTTAGCAGACCTGATGATGCTGCCACTGGCTGACTGCAGACTGCAGTTTTTACTGATACTGCTTCCTCTTTTTTTATAGAATTCAGATGTTACAGAACAGCGCTGCAAATAAACCGTTTAACAGTGAGAAATGCATTACAGTTTACGTTTGCTTCCTCTGCAGACATAAAGCGACAGACCTGGAGAAGCAGTTGGAGGTGTTCACAAACCAGTACCTGCATCCTCAGCAGTGAGCTGCTCTTCTTCGCCGCTCCAGTTTGGTTCTGGTTGAGCCAATCCTTCTTCGGGCCTCACGGCGCCCGGTCCTCATCCCCTACACTACACCACAGTTTCTGTGTGGGCAGTCGTGCTGGACAGACAAATCGATGTTTTGATAATATTAAAGGTTCGTCATCTATCAGACAAGAATACCAAACGTCTGCAGCTTCTCGAGTGTGAAGATTTGGTCCTTTTGTGTCATTTGTAAACTTGTGTATTATTTTTTTTTTTTTTTGGACATTTTGTAGACTAATTGATTAATCAAGGGAGAAAAAAAATGTATCAATTGATAATGAAAATAATCAGTAATTTCACTCTTAATGGACGGAAGAGAGTGAAGGCCCAGACATGACAGTATCCCCCCTCCCTCTCCACTGCCAACTGGGCGTTTCAGGCGCTCGAGAAACTGCAGTGAACCAACTGCAAAACAAAACTGCCTGTAAAACAGAAATGAAGACTCATTACAAGCAAAGACGCTCCACAAGGTATTAGGATCTCGGTCGGCGGGAAGGCTACTGGTCGGGTGCTATATTTTGAGACTATTGTGCTTCTAACTGTGAATATGCCTTTTTTTGAACTTTTGTGAAGCAAATGAAGTTTGAGTGTCTGTAAGACTTGTACATGTATCTTTTCGGGCACATGATATGTTGTGTTAGCAACAAAAAATAAATATATTTAATAAAAGAGAAGATTTCTTTCCTTAATTACAAGGACCTAGTTAAAGTTAATTGAGAGAAATCCTTAGTAACAAAGGGAAAGCATGTCTTTCACATACTGCTGTTTCATGTTCTATTTTCTATCCAAACTGTATAGATCAAAAGCTTTGGGAAACCTAATTTTATAATATCCTACTTTTATTTATAACCTTTAGAGTTAAAATGACAATTACATCAGTAATTGGTAAAACTGTCTTTTTTTCTTCTTGAATGCGTGTTGAAATACCTCCAGATTTGCCTGATTGTATTAAATCTGCCACAATCTAAAAATGACTGAATTTATTTGTAGGTTTTCATCGTATTGTGCACAATACAGCACGTCTGCTGGCAAGAAAACATGGATGTAAAGGATGCACTGTTTAGAATATAAAAAAAACAAAAAAACACTGGAAATGTTTATTCTATTATGTGCTTTAGTCTCATGGACATGTTTTTTCATAAAGAACTTTGGTCCATGAGCTCATAGAACTGCTTGTATGTCGCTCAACAACTCACTCTTCAACCATCACGTTCATTTGGCTGCAGATTGACCACAAGGCTGAGGATCTATATCTGCTAGCCAGCGACCCCTCTGGGAAAAGATATATAAATCATGTGGATGTTGCCACTGACAGGCAAAATAAGTAACAGCTGCTGCAATTCTAACAGTTGCGTCATCTGCATTAGTTTTCCTTTTTATTAACGTTTTTTTCTCCGTTTATGCCTCTGCTCCGTCCGATTCTGTTTAATGCGATAGCTGGCTCTTCTCTTCAAAATTTGGCACAAACATCCACTTGGACTCAAGGATGAACTAATTAGAAAATGGTCAAAGGTCACTGACCTCACAAAATGCATTTGGGGCCATAACTCAAGAGTTCATATGCTAAATATGACAATTTCACACAAATGACTAATAGGATAAAATAACGTTTTGGTCAGGATGGATGAAAGTTGACTCATTGGCGCAGCATGCAACTTCAAGGCGGTAATTCTAGTTTTGACATTTTTGCACTTCCACCCGTTAGAAATATTAATAAAATCCACATCGTCCAAAATCCTGAATAAACTCCGGTACATCCAGAACCTCCACTGGCTCACCGTCCCACAGCGGATACAATACAGAGCCCTCCATAATCAGGCCCCCTCCTACCAAGCACCGGACATGGGGTGACAGAGCCTTCTCCATAGCTGCCCCCTCCCTCTGGAACTCTCTCCCCAAACACATCCGAGACTGCACTGACCTTTCGATATTCAAATCAAAACCCACCTTTTCAGAAGTGCTTTTAGTGTATAGATCTTTTATGATGATTTTAATGTTTGTAAAGTGTCTGAGAATTTTGAAAAGCGCGATATAAATAAAATGTATTATCGGTGGATATTGAATACTCAAATATAAATACATTTCAGCTTTTGGCCAAAAAAACTAAAACCAAATGTTAGCGTTTCAGTTATTTAAATGTCCCTTTCTAAACATTTTAGACAATTAAACTTTAACGTCAAAATGAGCCTGTGTAATTTGTCCAGAGTCGACTATTAAAGTTAAGTTTAAAAAAAATAAGCACCCAAAGCAGAACTTATTCAAACTGCACAGCCAGTTTTTGTCTCCTTTGGTCCTCGTTTCAGTTGCCTCGCATTAATGAAAGTTGGTGTCTCCTAAAACTTGTTTGTTCCCGAATGAAAAACTTAAACAAATTTCTATAAAAAAAAAAGGGAAAATACTGTACAAAGTTTCAGTATACAGTCTACATTTTTGTAAAGGAAATCGTCGAGGATTTGTATTCTTGGTTAGAAGCTTTTTATTGGTTACAATAACTCATGGCAACATATCAGTATCACCAAGCCACTGTACAAATACAAAAAAAAGGTCTGGTGTGAAAAAGACTATAAAAATTATTCCATAACAAGTGATTATAAGTTCACACAATAGCACTGTAAGAGAATTATCATGGCACCAAGTCCCTGGTCTTTACTGGCTTAAAACATAAAACAATAAATAAAATCAAAACAAAATGTCAGAACAGTAGGTTGTAGAGTCAAAGGGCAGTGCATTATTTTGTGATGGTGCCGTGGTGGTGATCATGTGACAATCAATTTAAGTGGCGGGGTGTCATTGAACCAGACAAATTTCCATTTTTTATATCAAGATATTAAATTTGGAGAGTCGTGCAAACGCGGCCATCAGAAATACTGCCTGAACTTGTGCAGCAGCAACATTTGCAGATCTGCTCTTTGAAGTTAAATGTTGGCACTGTGGGTGACGAATGGCAACTTACACTGAGCGCCAAAAAAAAAAAAAAAAAAAAAAAAAAAAAAAAAAAAAACGAACGACTGCCAAACTCCAATGATTCAAAGAAGTCACAGATCTTGGTACTTGAGACAATACTGTAAATGCAGCAAATTTCGACATTTTGTAACACCACAGAAGTTGCGTCAACAGCTCCATATCAGTTGTATAGTTAAGAGAATAAACTGGAGGAGACTTCAGGTAAATACAACATAATGTGAAATTAAATGAAGTCAAGCACCTTTTTGATTAATGAGTGAACTGCACAGGCACGTAGAAGTGTTACTATTCCAGGTTCCAGCGGATAATACTGCTGAATTACACACAGAGCGATGTTGGACTGCCGAATATCACTGTCGGAAATAAACTTAAATGTTTTCTTTTCTTCCAATTTTGCACAGCTCATAATGTCCTAAAAGAACAAGGTGGGTTTTATTTGAATAGTTTGGGAAACATTTTGGGAAATAATATGCTTATTCGCTTCTGGAGGAGCGTTCGGGAAGATACCACTTTAATTTCTGTCCGTTAGCAAATAACTTAAAAGGCTGCTACTAGCTACCGGCTAGCTTAGCTTAGCATAAAGAGTGGAAACGGAGGGGAACAGCTAGCATGGCTGTCCAACAGTATCAACGTCTGCCGAGCAGCATCTCTCGAGCACACAAATTAACACGTTGACTATTTAATATGTACAAAAACTTGTGTAAAAATGCTTATTCACCATTCACAGGGTGGGTTTGTGCCAGACCAGTTGCCAGGCAACAGACGGAATTGGCGTTTCTATGGAATTGGCGGGGTGTTTTTAAACAAATTAAGACACGTTTTTATTAGTGGGCTTCGCACAGAGCCAGGCAGTCTTTGTGCTAAGCTAACAGGCTGCTGGTTGTAGCCTAATATTTAACGGACAGATACGAATGTGACGTGAATCTACTCATCCAACTGCCAGAAAGCAAACATTTCCCAAAATGTCAAACTATTCCTTTAAATACATTTTCATCTTGGGACACATTAACATCTGACGTCCGCTGACTGACTTTACTCTAATAAGCACTGTTAACTTAATAACACGAACACCCATCTTCAGATATAAGCAGTACACCGGGTTGGTCAGACAACAGACTGGGTATAAAATCAAACGGATGTGACTTTAATTGATGAATATGGAGAAAGCTGGCACTTGAGTAGTGAGCAAACCTTTTTTTTTTTTTTTTTTGTCACATTGACTAGTTTTCAGTTCACAGCTCAGTCTGTGGATAACATTGGCACAAATGAGGAAGTAACACTTAGATCTATATGTTACCCACATACATCAGCAAACCACCCCTCATCATTCCTCCCCCCCCACCCCCACCCCACACACACTGATATGCAATACATATCACATCCTACACACCTCAAAGATATTCTCAGACTAAAAACTATAACTGTTATTTTTAACATTCTCTCAAAATGGATTAATTAATGCAAAGCCAGGTAGAAGCAGCTAAAACATTTAAGAACGTAAAAAAGGTAACTAGAATCACGGTAGGCCATAGAGGGGTTTCATTGATAGCCGATTGAACCTAAATAAATACTACAGTGGTAGTGTGCGGTGGTAGTAGTAGAAAGCAGAATTGTATAAAAAGCTTTAAGAAGCAGTATGGAGCTGCATGTGCTTGCGTGGTTTTCTGTAAGCATGCTTTTTAGTGTTCACTAGTATCAGAATGTGCTTCTATTGGGAAAAGAAAAATAATTAGCAATCTCTCTTATTGATCAGTGTGTAAAAAGGAATAGTAAGAGGAAAGAATTACTGTAGTCGACGCTAGTATTACCTTCTATTATGAATGGTATCGTAAGGCAGAATGGAGACACACTAGTGCCACATCTCACAGGAGCACAAACCCTCCTTTATCCAGCCCGTGTGGGTCCAATGAATATATTCAGAGATAGGCACCTGAGACAGCCGATGGATAGGTCCAACTCACATACATTATGTGTATTTTCTTTTTTAATTAAGCCTTTAGAGGAACCAAAATAATGGAAGATGTGTGATGAGAAAATACTCAAAATCAGAGACAGCACTTCTATGAGTAAATAAGTCACATGTGTTCAATGGTTTACATTTGTACTACAGTTTGTGAGTGCATGTCTAGCTCTCTACTAAGTGTACATTTCTGTCTACCAAGTGTACTTTCTTCACAAGCAATATTTAACAGTTCATAACATGTTTTTGGTGATGAAAAAAAAAGTGTTAAAACCCTTTAAAAAAAAAAAAAAAACTTTTTTTTTTCTCCTTTTTTTTTTTTTTTTCTTTTTTTCTTTTCTTTACAGGCTTGTGGCGGCACTGGTGTGATTTGGGAGCAGCTAACATGATTTCAGTTCCATGCAGTCGCTCAGTTCACACCTTGTTGACGACGAAGAGGACTCATTGATCCTTCGCTTTGAGAAGAAAAAGAAAAAAAAGATAAAAATGACATGGCGAGCTCTGACAGACATCTTTTCTCGAGTCCTCTGACAGAGTCACTGCTGTCTTTTATGGTCCTTTAAATATCCTCACGTAACGACAGGCCGCTCTACCATTTGTCCATACAGGCCTCAGCACCATTACAGGCTCACAGGTAGAAAACGGCTTCTGCTTGAGGAGAACGCGTCTCTCTTTGCGACGCCCTTCTCTCCACCAGTGTCATTTGTACGGGCAACTCGACATGCTCATCTCAACTCTACGGAGAAGTAGGTTCTATAGGCCACAGCTGACAGGTGACACTATGATGCAAAACCATTATTTAGGACTGTTATGGGTTATCGATCATATCGCACGGCTGTTTGCATGGAATTAAGGTGGTTTTCAGATATTCAGCATCTGAGGATTTGAAACCACAATCCATGCGAGTAGAGGCCAAGGCAGGGCCTCCAGTTAAATACAGTTTTCTATCTTAGCCTAAAATTCACCAGTTTCTACTTTGGAGCTAAACCTGAATCCAGACTAAAAACACCACTTGTTGGTTTTGAAGCGCGCTCTCTAATCATTAATCACAGCAGTGTGGTGGTTTCCTTCCAAATGAAAAGACTGTGGTGAGGAATGCCATGGGGTCGTGTTGTCATTCACATCAATTTGCAGACACAGGATGCATGAAATACGCTTGCTGCCTGTACAATAATACACACATACAGATGAGGAAGGTGAGTTTAGCTGGGCCAAAGTATATTTTTGGAAATTGTTTTTGTTTACTTGCTAAATCCTCTTTTGTTGCTGGACAAGTGGGCGATATTTAAAACAGAAAGTACCAGAAATATTATAAAATGAAAAGGAGGCTTTTAGGTTAAATTATGATACGTTACCGTGTCTAAATTGTCTGACACTCAATCTGGTACTCACACAGGATAAAATACGTGTTTCTGGCAAGTAGTAATGTGAATATGTACAATAGAAATAAAACATAAACCCCCCAAAATCATAAAAAGAAAAATCTCAAGGGTGGGAAATAAACTACAAAAATATATACATACACATTATATATGCATATATTATGCATATATACACACATAATGCTATACATATATACTGTCTTTATATATACATTTACATATTACACACCGACACTCATCTTGTTTGTTGTTGTTTGTCACGGTAAAAGATTCTCTCTATCGCCCCCTAGAAGAGAATTGGTATCGGGGCAATATCTTTTTTTTTTTTTTTTTTTTTTCTTCTTCAGTTTTTCTTTACTCATCTCTTTCTTTATTTCTGATTGGGCAACTCTACTGAACGGTTCTGATTTATGTTTTCTGTGTGATGGCTGGGTGAAAAATACGTCACTTGGACAGGTAGAAAGAGTTGGTACTTTCTCACAGGTGGGCAGGTCACCAGCAGAGAGGAGAACTCGGGGGGTGAGTGGAGAGGATTTCGGCTGACAGAGTGCACCCCTCAGGTCCAGCCCAGCAGATGAGTTGGGATATGTGGGGTGGGGTTGCGGGGAGCAAGTTGGAGGGCAGTGATTGAGTACAACAAGGAAGAGGTTTGTTTAGTTCCAGATCCGCAGGAAACTGTCCCAGGAGCCGGTGGCCACAGCCATGCCGTCTTCCGTCACCCCTAAGCAGCTCACCCTGTTGTCGTGGCCAGCTAACACACCTGGAGGTCAGAGGAAATAAACCAGGGTCAAAGGTCGGTCCCTTTAGATCAGTAACACAGTCAGTGTTCACACGTCAGGCCTTTAGGTTCAGTTTCAACTTGCTCCTCATTTGTCTGTTCATATCCATTCTAGGATGCAACTCATGCTTGATATGAGAGTTGAATATTTTGGTCGATTACTCGATTTGCAGAAAACTATTGATAATTGTTTCAAATCTAAATTTTTAAAGCATAAAAGCTAAATAGTCCAGTTCCTAATAAGAACAAGAAAACAATGGTCGGCTCATCTGCCAACTAAATAAAATTTAAAAAAAATTATAAAAAATGAAATGACCAGACTTCAGGGATCATTTACCTGCACGTTCGCCTTTCAGAGTGTCCCAGACGTTGCAGTTGAAGTCATCGTAGCCGGCCAGGAGCAGTCGGCCACTCTTGGAGAAGGACACAGAGGTGATGCCGCAGATGATGTTGTCATGGCTGTACATCATCAGCTCCTGGTCGGCACGCAGGTCAAACAGCCTGCAGGTGGCATCGTCTGAGCCTGTGCCAAAGGCATTCCCATTGGGGAAAAACTGCGGGAGAAAATAATTACTCTAAATCAAGCAGTCAGGACAGTGTCGTTAAAACATCATATTATGTTTACTTCTCCAGGGCCAGAGCTTCTGAGGAGAGGTTTTCTTTATAGAGGCACCTTGTTTTTCTCAGAGCCTTACAGGACCATTTAAGGCCAATATAAGAGCATACACCTAAGATAGTAACCTGCTTTAGAGGAGACTTTGACATGTGTAATACTGCAGAGGTAGGACAGCGATGACCAATAAATGGACTAGTGAAATATATTCATGTTGTCACACATCCACCGATTTAGATTGCCACAACAAAAATTCATTAAAGCAATAATAATAATCTGGCTTGTTGGACCAAAAAAAAGAACCAAAAAAAGATTCTTTAGTTGGTTTGAGTCCATCTATACTTTGTAACTTACAAACCTCCGCAACGTAGTAGTATTTTATTAGTTGCTAATGAAACAAGGTAAAATTCTCCTTCAATATTTTAAGTTTTCTTTCTCGCGAAAATTGGCTTTGCACAGGAAAAATGCCTTTTACATTTCTCACTATGCAAAACGTTCTGGGTGGTTAGCAACTTCTAGTGAAACAGAGAAATCTGCTACTTGGAAAAGCTCAAAACAGTTAAGTGAACAAACATTAATCATTAATGAGAACTCTGAATTATGAGACTTCAAAAAAGGCACACTGTTAGATTTTCAATTTTCAAGAAACAAAGACATTGAATCATAATCGATCAGCAGTCCTCGATCCAGTCATCCAATGTTTACTGAGGTGAGATACCTTCGATAAGCCCCAACAGGTTTTTTTAATCTCACCTGCACAACATGTTGCGTTTCTGCTGCTTTGTTTTATTTGGCAAACAAATAAACCTCAAATCTCTTTATACTCTTCCTGCAGTGTGTGTGTGTGTGTGTGTGTGTGTGTGTGTGTGTGTGTGTCTGCGTGAAGGTTCAGTACTCACGGTGACGGCGTTGATGTCGGACACATGGCCGGTGAAGGACTGCCTGCACATGCCATCACGAATGTCCCACAGCTTGGAGGTGGCGTCACAAGCTCCCGACACAAAGGTCTTGAAGTCCGGGCTCAGAGACAAACTCATCACATCCCCGGTGTGGCCGGTGAAGGTGGTGGCCTGCTGGCCAGTCTCTATGTCCCACAATGCACTGCATGAAAAAAGAGGTAGTGGTTAGGTGAGAGTGTCCCCCGAGACAATAAATGCTTTCACATAAACTGCTAAAATGACAACATTCACATACTATAACACATACTAGCTCCTATATTAACATAATTCTGATTTATGTGAATTATTATAATTTTAGAGCAATTATTGAAAGACTTTGTCCATATGCATCTTTATACAACTGTGGAATTATGACTGACAATGATTCTGTGGTAAGATAGTGGGAGTAAGAAAGTAGATATGGGCGAGGAACGTTTTTTTATTTTATGTGATGAAGCATCTTCAGCCTACTGTGTAGCATGATAATAACAATATTTCTATCATGTGAAGAGCCTTCAGTCCTTGAAGCTGTGCAGGTGAGAGCAGAGGGTCGTAGCTCACCAGGTGGTGTCTCCGGAGCTGGTCAGTATCTGGTTGTCATCCAAGAAACGACAGCAGGACAAGTAACCTGGAGGTAAACAGCGTCAACATCAGATAAGGAGAGCTCTGTCCTGTCTGGTCAGCCACTCTACTCGTTAACTCATCACATGCCGGACTACCACAACTGAATGTTTCCTGCCGTGCCAGTCCTTCTTCACAATGTTGCCGTATACAAGTTTTAATCAGGAGTGGTATCTTTTCCTCCACCTTAATCCACATCCTGTGACTTGAAATAAAAGAGTTGAGAAATGGGCCTGTTCCTCCAGCATTACAGCCCTGTGGTAGAAAACACTCAAGTCCCTAAACCTTCAGGGATGTGCAAGCTCTCGAGTGGCCCTAGTATGTTAGTGAAACTACTATTAAGGCAATTAATCACCATGATAAAATAGTACTAATAGGACTAATTAAATCTACTGTAAGCAAAGTTCTACTCTATATCATGCTTGCATTGCAGGGAAAGACAAACCCCAAACTCAGATCTCTGGAAGGGAAATGTGAAATTAACACTTAGAAGATATTTGCGCCAAGAGACATACATATAAATAAGCCTGTGAAAACGCATGAGATCCAGTGGAAAACAACAACAGCTTGTGTAGCTTTCCATTGTTTAACTCATTGAACCAGCCAAAATGTCTACACACAGCATCAGAAATCTAAAATTACACTTAGGGAAAAATGTAACTGTCAAAGTTTCTTAGTATAGAAATAACAAGACAAACGCTCAGGCGCTGTGCCTACCTGTGTGTCCGGGTAGCTCTCGGGTGACGCGCACGTTGCCCTCCCGGGTCTTCAGGCTGTATATGGAGCAGATGTTGTCCAGGCCTCCGCAGGCCACATAGTTCCCAGAGGGGGCGTAAGCGCACGTCATCACCCAGGAAGAACGCAGCGGGATGGCATGCATCTGAGGACGAGGAGAGTCAGGAGTCATTTATTTACTGAACACAATAAAAAGGAAGTAATGTTGAGCTTTAAGCTTTGTTGAGTTTCAATCTAAAATCATAATGATAATGTTAAATCATCAGCTGACAGAATCCTGCCACTTCATCTCTGTACTTCTTCCATTTGTCTGGGTGGTAATGTTGCAAAAGATGCAAATAACCAACATGGTAACATAATTATCTCATGAAACATGATATAATAATATGATATGAACTGAATAGTAAGTGCAAGAGGACAGCGCAAGACAGTCTGGGGTAGTTTGTTCCTCCGCTTATATCCATATAGTTTATGTACTAGTGGTTCAGAAGGCGGTGAGGTTTTATAAAAAAAATATTTTTGGTGTTTTGGAAAGCAGGAATTGAACTGATTTGTCTCACATTTCTGTGTTTACTTTCACTATTTTACCAGCCAGATTAATTATGTGAATATATAAAGAACCTCCAGGCAGCCACATAGCTGTCATTTGGATGTTGGCTTGCCACATTTTCCAACATATTTACAACAGTGTTTGATAGAGCCACTGCATAAATTACAGCCTGTACTCGAAAAGTAACATCTGGACAGTTGATATCAGCTCGTCAAAGAATCTCTCCAAGAGGAGGGTCAGTGAAGTCTGACAGGACTTGTACATATTATACATCCTATCATTGATTATCAATAATCTCACCTTATTTGTCGTGTAGCTGTCCCAGATGATTAGCTTTCCATCTTGCGAGGCACTAACAAGTAACCTGGAAAAAAAGTTAAGAACAGCAGCATGACGCGTGGTGCACATGTTAGAAGAAAAGAAACCACAAGGTACATGCACCTTGATCATTAAAAGCAATGAGAGCCAGCAGCCACCAAACAGAATACTGTGCTATACCGTCTGAATAAGTAGAAGGTGCTCTGTCAAAAAACATTCAGCGTGAGCTCCCTACTCTTCTCTACCAGTCCCCATTTCCCTCCATGTTTCTTCTTCCTCCCCCTCCTAGTGGAAGTCTCCTCATCCAGGGAAGCCACTTTTAATGTCCCACTCCATGTAATATTCATTACCCCAGTTATGTAAAAGTCCTACTGTCGAGTGGGAGGCTGAAGCCTGAGGAGTTGGGAAAGCACTAGAAAGAAGCTGGGGTGGGGCAGCAAGAAGGGACAGCATAAAGGATTTGCAGAGAGGATGGTGGAAGTAGAAATGGTCCGTACAGAATTAGAGTTATAGGTGGTACAGATGCCAAAACAGCTGGAACCCCTCCCTCCCTGCCGAACCAGGGACAGGAAGTGGTTTAACGGTGCTATGCTACAATCAAGAGGAGAGCCATCACGCTAAAATGTCAGTGACTGTATACAAAATAAACACTGGCCTCCTGCAGGGTCACCCAGAGGGCGGGCGGGCGGGCGGACACACACGCACACACGGACACACACACACACACACACTTTGTCAATGCCATCCTCCAGCTCATTTTTTTATGGATAAAGACCAGTGCACTTCATGCATAATATTGGGAAAACATGATCATTGGTGCTCATAATTGCAGCAAACAGTTAAAAAAGCAGTTTGTAAGTTCTAAATTTAGTGACAACTCGATGCGAGCAGGCACATTCGCAGTCCAATCTGGACGAGGATTAATTGTGATCATCATAACATTTGAAATAAAATTAAATAAATGAAATTAAGAGAGATCTTGAGATCTTACAAACTGCATCTTTAAGTAAATATTAAATAAGCTATTATGGTTGACTGTCTCTGTGCCCAGCTAATATCATTACTGTGCTCAAAGTGAGGGCGTAAAACAGTGCTAGCACTTAGATGTACAGTAGTAGTGGAGGTGACAGTAGTGACATTCAATTATGGTGGTATTAGTCATATTAGTAGAATAGTAGTGGTGGTAGTAGTAGTAAGAGTAGTAGTGATACTGGTAGTAGTAAAGCCCCACACCTGGGACTGCCGTCACTGCCCCAGTGCATTGCATTGGGAGACAGATGGACAGAGAGAAAGATAAGGTTGACACAGACATATTAAACACAGAAATAATTATAACACCAGTTATATAAAAAGGTTGAGAACCCCTACATCTTTGGTAATTGTACCAGTATATATTTGCAGTGAGTTGGTAGTTGGTTCTGAAATGCTGCCATAACTGAAGTTATGCAACACTGCATAGCCTAGATATCGACAGTCAAGTTGGTGGTATTACAAATAATGTAAGAAATGAAGCGTTAAGTCAATTTTCCAAGAAAGAGATTAAGCCAGATTGGTGATTTTATTGTTAAAGTCCTGCACTGTGGCTGAAGGTGTGTCCAGGTTTCCCTGGACCTGAAACCTGCATGCTGTCAGCCCTTGGTGGCACTTTATTGCCCATGCCTGTCATACTGCAGTAAACAGTCGCAACGCTTAAACTGGCAGTCTAGAAACTCAGTCTCTCATCAGTGACAGAAATGAACACTGGCTCATGGGAAAAATGACCTTCAAAGTTCATACAATCCAGATATAATTAGAAAACAAAATGGACTAAAACGGTGGTGATCATAGTTAGCGTTCCTTTGTGCTTTTTAAGCTATTAACATTTTTTGTGAGTCTTGTCCCCTGTGGGCCACCGTTGGTTAATTCATAAGAACTACCTATAATTGTGCTTCAGTGTCTTCAGGGATAAAATAAGAGACTATTTTGAATGGAAACGACCAAGCAAGTAACCTCCACAAAGCCAACAAAAGCCAACAATAAACCTACACCAACCACAGCATCAAAAATGATATACTCTGCTGAGCAACATTTAAAAGAAGTTGAAGATGAACTGAGGATGTAAAATCACTCTTCTTTAAGGCCTCAAACACACAATAAAAACACAAAATCAGACCAAGAAGACAAGGAAACAATGGTATAAAAAAGGTTAATTGCCTATTCTGCGATTAACTAATAATTGGGTTGTCTGTAGAATTACTACTCTACCTGGAGTCGCTCCCCCAGTGCATTGCATAGATCTTGGCCAGGTGGCCCCTGAGAGTGCGTCGCGTTCGCATCTGTATCCGGCCCACTGAGTCCAGACCAGCTGTGATCTGCCAAAACACAGGAAGACGCGTCAGCAGTGTCACTCGAGGCCCACACACAGTTATCGTCAACACATCTCCCTCTCCCCCCCCACCCCCCCACTGGACGCTAGCTGAGGCAGCAAAAACAGACAAACATCACTCAACAATGGACCACGGCAAAGAACAGTAGCTTATATTTTTGTATAATGTCTGTCGAGTATTAATATGGATTCTGTGTGTGTAAATAAAGAAAGCCTGAGGAATTTCTAATGCCCATTTTAAAACTTGTACCTTGATTAGCAACTGACTTACCCTGACAGTAGTCGGTAAATTTGTGTTTGCGGCTGTATTTTTCCAAAGGTATTCATTCTCAAGTGAGATTGTCTGACCTAGCTTCAGTGCTGTCTACATGTGGCTTAAACTACTACAGAATTTAACAGAGTATACATTACTAGTTAATGGGCCAAATCTTAATGCATCTAGTCGGCTCACCCGAGCATTGTGCCTTGTGAAAATTTGCAACCTCAATTTGTCATCCAGATGCATTTCATACTCTTAACGCCATTGGGAGTAACATTAAATGTCTTGAACCCTCCCTCCTTGAGCACAATACGGTAGTTGTTACCATGACAATTTGTGCAATTGTACAGGAAAATACACCACTGATTGTTCACACAACATTCTATATGTGGAGAGCAAGTCTTACCTGGGACAGAGTGGAGTCACTACAGGCTTTCCTGGCATCCTGCAAGACAACAAAAACACTAATAATCCTGTTGACCAGCTCAGTGTAACACATGTAATCACTGCACAGACAAACGCGCACAAATAATGTAACAGAAAGACAAACTTAGAAAAATAATTGGAAGAATTACTTCTAAATAAGAGTCTAAACAAGTGCCATAAGTTATTGCTTATCACAGAAACCTAATACCCCAATTATCACACAGCAGCAAGTGACATTTATCGATCAGTTCCCACAATACAATTTCTGCACGAGAATGGAGGTGGCTGATTGACAAGTTATAGGTCGAGTGAGTCACCGTCTCATCTGAAATTGCGTGAGTCACAGCTTGCAGTGAACAGACAGTGGCACGCGTGTGATGTACAAACACAAGTAAACACAAGTAAACCCCCCCCCCCACACACACACACACACCAATGTAAACGAACACGTGCACACAAAATGTCGCCGTACCCGGATCTGATTGCGTAGTTGCTCGGCTTCCTGCCGCAACTGTTCCAGCTCGCTCATTGTCCTTCTGTGATTTGTTCAGGCCACACTCTGCTCCAAATACTGACAGGGCTGGGAAAACACACGTGCCTGCACACACACACACACGCGCACACACACACACACACACACACACTCACACGCCCACACACACACACACACGCTTTACCAGCTGACACCTGCAAGACAGAGAGACAGAAATACTATGAGTTCAACAGGCAGACAGAGAGTGAAGGATGGGAAGTCTTCCATCAGACAAACATAGGTATCCTGTATGGGTTCAGACCAAAGGAGGGTGCTGCAAAGGGTGGGGCAGGGTGGGGGCCTGGAGGGTGGCCTGGCTCTTCAAACACCCCCAGTCTGGTTCAAAAGGCCATCTGAGCCAGGCTCTGACCTTTCCTGACTCAATCAGCCTTTTGTGTTGTTCATTGCGCTGTTTGCTCTGCCCGCCCAAAAGTGCCCCGAACTTGTGTGTGTGGACAATGGGCAGATATGGATGATACATTTGACAAAATGTCCAAATGAGAAGGAGAAAACATTTTTATATTCATCTGTGGGTTGTGCGTAAATTATGCAAGGCTGTATTTAAATGCGTGTCTAGGTTGGGTATGTCAGGTCTGTTTGAGCGTGCATGTGTGTGTGTGCGTGCACGTGCGAGTTGCCACTTCCTTTACCTTGGGGAGCCTGAATGTGGGTCACAAAGCACTTACACTCCTCAGAAATGTTTGGACCACACCCCCTCCCAACCCCCTCTCCTCATTTTCCAGGCTGTTTTACAGTCTGCTGTCCAGAAGTCTAACCCTGCGAGATTAAATTTTCAGTTCCATTTTCTATAATTCAACAATTACAGAGTCCAGCCCTTCCTCCCCACAGGAAATCATGTTAATGTTAAGAGGACGTTGTTTTTATCTTCATCTTCATTTTTGCAGAGGCCTTAAAACCATTGGCCTCGGTCACTAATTCACCACAAAATAAAACCCCATTTATTTTACAAATAAGCAACTAAGACAATGATTTGATGTCCATGCTGCTACAATTACCTTCTAAAGACACTGTGAATGTGTGGAGAGCTACTCTTTTACATTCTCGGTTCACTTTGTTTGTCCATAATGCCTCCGCTCTGCAAACACAAGAGAGAGCAGGCTTTGGACTGCTCATCGAGGACTCTTGTCTCAGCCAAGGAGGTCTTTGACGGTAACGAGGCATCAGGGGGCAGCGAGCGTTGCAATGCTTTCAGCTGCCTGGCAGTGACGTCACTCTCTCCTCCAGCTGACGCAACCCCCCTGAAGAGAGGCTCTCGGCGTCAGCTCGCCTGTGATGTGGTGCTGCTCTATGGCTGTTATGGTTTCATTACACTCTACGCCTCTGCCACGTCACACAGCGCGCCTTGTGGACTGCCGAATAACCAGGTATGACCTTCTCCGCCGCTAAATAGTTTGAATCAATGTTTTCAGCTCGAGGCTTGTGTCGTGAAAGGCAACGAAGAGTAAAAGAGGGATGAGGTGGAACATTACGCAGGTATGATGGAAGATGGCGGTGAAAGATGTGATGTGTGGTCCCATCAGTTTGGATATAACTGGCAGCTCTGATTTTAGGCATGCCAGGGCAGTGACCTGCAGGAGGGCCTCATGAATCGTCTTGTTCACAAGTAGATGATACATTTTAGTCATTTAAAAACTAAAACAGGCCACTCATTACTGCTGATGCAACCAACCCCAGCCAATGGAGGCCGTCACACAGGACTAGATAGAGTCTACCTTTAACAATTTATAGACATAAAACTCAGTGAGCGGTGTGTCTTTTCTCCAGTTGTGTGACTGCAGTCATGCAGCCAACCAGCCGGGCCAACACAGGCCCAGAGCATGGCACAGGATCAGGAGTGACAAAGGCAGAGCTGTGTGTTGGGGCTGCCTATTGTTTAGTAGGAGGCTGCCAGCTACAGTAGATAGTGCCGCTTGGCACCACCGCGGTTGGGTCTCTGAGACTGGCCAGGGGAGGCTATAATTGCTTCAGCCCTTCTGACACCAAGCAACCAACACGGTCAGCCTCATGCTGGAGCTCCCAGTAGCCAGTAGGAAACTAATGTGTCCTAACTGGGCCCAAACACCTGCCGTCTGCATAAGCTGTGTAGGTTCAAAATAAATAAAAATAAAAAAAGGTGCACAAAAGGCAGAAATAGGCATATCGGTAAACACTGAGCCTTTGCGTCACACCCATAAGGCTTTGCATACGCGCAATTCTCTTCTGAAAATCTCACTTAGGGCTGGGCAATATATCAACGTTCTACTGATATAGGCCGAGTATTGTCTTATATTTTGAATATCGTAACATCATTATTTGGCATAAGTGTTGTTTTTTCCTGATTTCAAAGGCTGCATTACAGTGATGACTTTATCAAAAATCTCATTATGAAAGTATTTTGTGAAAGCACCTATGGTCAACTCAACAATGTTGTCACAATATTGATAGAGGAATTTGGTCAACAATGTTCTATATTATAAAATATTTACCATTTTCTTTATATGGCCCAGCCATAATCTCAGTCACCAGTTAGCCAGAAATGGATATAAATACTCTTAATCACTTGCTTGCATATGAATATCTGTCTACTCCACTGGTCAATGAAAAGAATATACCAAATAAAATAAATAAAACGGAGAAATTTAATTATAACCCAACAATAATATTTCTAAAATAATATTTCCCATAAAAATATACATTTAAGTTCTGAATTGTCCTGGCATATTAGAAAAAAAGATAAGCAACTTGACAGATTGATAAATCAAATGAATCATAAAAATTAATCTTTGTCACACAATGGAATAATCTGATGACGAATTCCCCTTTATATATGAAAATAGCTTATACACGTTTGTCTATGAAAGCATTATTTTTACATCTGGTTCAGCTGTCAATATGTTATTAGCTGCTGTTGCACATCTTCATAATTGACTATTAATCCAGGTTAACAATGACGGTAAAAATGCATCTGTTCGTCACATTGCCATGCAACCTTTCATTTTTATACCACTCAGGGGAAGAGAGAGACAAACAGAGAGATCTCCTTAACTTCTTCATAGTAAAGTCATTGTTAGTTACAAGTCACGATAGTCTCCGGTTCCCATAATGAAGCTTGGTCACAATATATTTGTTACAGGACACACTATCGCTTCAGTGTGTGTCACTGCTTCCTCAGTGTTCTGCAGGAAACGTACAACCATAAGACAGTAAAGTCCAGAAGTGTTTATATTCATCAAAACTGGATTCACATCAGATCATTACTCTCATCAGGCCATTTTGTATTTAACTTAAATTTGTCAATGACACCTTGTGTTCCCTCAGGGTCACATACAGTAGAAAGTCACATCTGCCTCGATCGTGAACAAATACTGGTGAACAGAGCAGCAGGGGGTGCAGGCAGTGCAGCTGCACCCAGAGCCACGGGGGCCCAGCAACATGAAATGGTCAGGAAGTTAAGGAATTAACATTTTGAACAGGTTTAATCAAATTATTGCACGGTAGGCCACTCTGAGCACTTAATACTGTGTTTACTGTAAGATTTTAATATCATCATCAAAATCATATTATAAAATTGGACACAAGTTTGTCTTTGAATTTCACGTTAGAAAGTACAGGACATTTACAAAATGTCCTGTATTTATTTATTTATTTTTTAATTTGTGGTAAATGTACGATCTACAGGCTTATGTCCAACTAATATTGAGATCTTTCCTTTTTTGTTTTTTGGAACTAAACATCAGCCTCTATACAGAAGCTCATCAACTTAACGCATTTTTTATTAATGAAATATACCTTTTGATAATACTAAATATGCTTAGTTATTGTCATAAGATGATCAACTTAAAATGTTGTTAAAACATCTTAAAATAAAAATTAGCTTACACGTATGCCGGATCTCACCTTCACAGTTTCTGTCAGAGAGACAATGTCAGAAGTCATGAGTATCTTTACTGGATTGGCAGGAATCTCATTACAGCTCCGTGTGAAAGTGAAATCTGAATGCAGCAAGACGGCTCTAGCCGGTGTAAACTTGTCCAGGTAACCCACTGACTATTTCAAACATCTGGAGAATGGCGGTAATACCTGGTGAGAGGCCACATGTCTTCCTTCTCGTCAGCTGATGTTCGCATTACATCATCCGTGTGTCGTGAATTATGAGGTAAAAGTTTTATTTTGCTTATGATGACACAGTGAACACAGTGGATGAATGTATGACATACGTTGATCACAGGTTTCACCCCACCTACATCAGACAGTTGCAGAATTATACATAGTCACAAAACAGTTTTGCCCAAAGAGGCCCCAAGTGACATCCTTAATCTGACATGAACCATGACCCTGTTACGTGAAATGCTGCGATTTCCTGCTTGCGTATTTTGCTGCCACAGGTTAGTTTCTCTGAGGTTTGGTGTATGTTTAGTAGCATACAGCTGTACAAATAGGAAATGCATGAATATACAGGGGGCTGGGTGGTATAGTTGAAATCAGTATCATAATATCAATACGTGCAAACATATGCAAAGTCACAGATTCAATTAATGTCTGATGCAATGAGCTGTGTTCCACTTTTTGGCTCGCAATACTTGTTTGTTTTCCAAATCACAATTAGTTTAGAATCTGATTTTGAGAACAGAATTTGCCACAATACATGATCGTGATACAATTAAAATCAAAGTTAATAAATTATATTGCATCACTGAATATTTTATTCGACCACCCCTACGTGCCCGACACAAAATACATCATTGCTAGGACAATATATTGTCTTTCAGTTTCCAAATGACTGTAAAATATTTCCGTGTTGTCTTTTGCTGTCTGTAAGGCTCAAACTAACTTTTTTGTTTTCATGCATCATCTATTCATCTGATGACTCTATTTTCGATTAAATTTATGACATTTAGTCTTATTTAGAAAAAGAGTCACAATTTCACAGAACCCACAGTGACGTCTTTAAATGGCTTGTTTTGCCCATATATTTAAGTCACAATGACACAAGACTGAGAAATGTGACAAACCGTTCATTTGAGAGGCTAAAACCAGAGAAGATTTGCAATTTCAGCTGGATCCTTGAAAATTAAGCATTATAAAAAAAAAAATCCCCTTATCAATACATGTTCTGTGGATCAATGAATCGATGTGTTAGGTCACCTTAAATGTCTCTTTATTTGAACATTTACAGTGTAGGTCATCTACTTGCCCATGATACCCACTTTATTTATATTTAAAATTATATTTTTAGTCAATCACAATCATCTGTGAGTTTAACAGGTCACTCTGTGAGAGAGCACCAAGCTAAAACTACTAAAAACCTGCAGGTATGTTCTCACCAGCCCCAAAATAAGCTGCATATTGAGAACATACATGATTAAAAAAAAAAAAAAAAAAAAAACTGTAACTTCCTCCTGTTTGCCATACATCATCCAACAACAACCCACTGAGCTGATTTATTGCGTGTTGACTGTCAACAGCAAAGACAGGAAACCATCAGCTACATCTTATGGAAAAACACGGACTGTACGGTGGCGAAATTAAAATGTATCAACCATGTTTACGAAACGATCTTAGTCGACTACGTTTCCGACACACGCAACAAAATTGCACGAGCCTCGCGCGCCCCGTCACGCTACCAGTTGCCGCTCGGATGAAGGCGCACTGGCATGTATATTTAATGGAAAAAGAAGAAAGAAAAAAAAAAAAAAAAGAAGCTGCGCAGGGTTTCGTGCAACCGCTAATGAGAAAGCTGATGTATAAAATGGGAACAGATATGTCCCCACTAGTGAAAGGTTTTGCCCCCGTAGTTCCGCGTAAGAGTCGTTTGACAGCCTGTAAAAAAGGCCGCGTTTGTATAGCAGTGAATTTTCAGATTTGCTTAGAGGGAGAAAAAAAAAAAAAAGCCCGAGCATTGAGGCAATAGTAGCCTGGGAACAGTTATGTCAAGAGCTACATTGTTGCTCACAGAAAAGACCGCATTTTAGACTCGCGGACATTTCTGTATCTCAGCCCCGATATTAGACACACTGTATCCGCCGCGAGCAAAGCAGGAAATAGACTAAAAAGCCTCCAAAAAAATTATCAAGACAAGACTACACGTCCTTACCTGAAACAGGATTTTTTTTCTTCTGTTGGCTCTGTCTGTCCTTCCAATCCGAGTCGCACCGATCCGTTTTCACACGACAACCATGGTCCCGGCTGTGAGAGAAATCGCAAAAAAAAAAAGAGGCAGGTGTGTTAAATTTGAAGAAAAAAATGTAATCGGTTTAAGGGAGCATAAGCGAACGCGACTCGGCTCAGATTAGACTAAAATTTTCACCAAGTAAGCTAATCACCACACCCATGAAAGTGGGAACATGGCAACAGCCTACACCGAGGGGTGCGTGGTGGTCGACGGATCGATCATTCGCGTTTTCTACCCCAAATTACGCGTTATAGAACATAGGTCTCTTTATAAACCACTTTTTATTGAAGCCAGCAATTCAAAATAATCGATCATTCCGGTTCGTTTTTGCTTGGAAACACTTCCGAAACGGGGTTGTGTGACCTGCTGGTGAAATGGTACGGTCCGTCAGCCCCCTCGACAAAAAGGAACCGAATGGGATACAGGAAACAAATTTCAGACCTGTAAAGTCTGAAGTAGTAGAAGTGATCCAAGTGGACTTCACTCTTCACCTCAGGTTTGCAAAGACACCATTTAGTCAATATTTACACTCTTTGATTTGGTCAAATACCAATGCAGTGAAAAAACCAGGAGAGTCATGTATCTACTGTCACATTAAAGGCTTGAGGTGAGGAGGGTGCAGCTGGTTGTTTAATCTATAAATGTAATCTATTACCAATTGAGACTTTGCTTTGTGACCTGTGAGCATTATTGTACATTTTCCTTTTTTCTTTTTCTGTTTATTTTGCAAGTCAACGCGGTTCTTAAGTACAAAAAAAGCCTGCTTCAATCAAACTGTACTATTATGTGCATGAAAATACAAACTCAAAGGTGGTAATAATGCAGCTATTCAAAAATAACTGTTTTACTTATCTCTGTTTTATGTCTGTGTAAATTGATTATGGTTGGCAGGTCATTCAAATAAGTCACCTTAGGCTCTGTGTATTTCATTCATTTTATTCTATAAACCAAACCACTGGTCAACAGTTTAATCAATGAAGCAAATAATTGTTAGTGGCAGCCCTAATATTTTTGAAAAAAATATAGAGCTGCAAAAATGTGTCAATAAATCACGTAGTTGATCAAGCATAGTTTATCAGCCACTAATCTGATAATACTGCAAGCAATTTTGTGAGCCAAAAAGAAAACCATCCCTGGTTCCAATTTCTCAAATGTAAATATCATCTGCTTTTCTTCGTCTTCTATGATAGTAAACAGAATATCTTTAGGTTTTGGACTGTTGATCAGACAAAACAAAACCTGTGGACTCTGGGAATAAAATCATGAATTAGATTAAGAATTAAGAAAATACTAATTAGTTGCAGGCACGAAATGCTTATCGTAGATGATCTAAGTGCTAAATCTAATGTACCAAGAGACATGAATACAAAGGGATTTACAAGAGAAGCAGTTTCTTCTGTTGCTACACTATTGAAACTCAAATAATTTACAGTTTATCCAATAACTAGAATACAGATCAGTGAAGATAAACCACCCAAAATCCAAACTTAAAGCTGTAAGGTTTGGACTGTGCCAGGAGACATCTGTGCCAAGTCTCACCCCGGCACACCACGGTTGGCCTGCAGTGGGCTCATTGAAAAGGACCTCTCCATTAGGACAGGATGAATTTTTAATGGAGCCAATGAAAGGGAGCTGTGGGATAGGCTTTTCCATATCTCTGCACGAGCCACAATCAATGGAGGGAAGATGAAAGTTGCCCAACCCTTGGTTTCCTTTCGGAGTGGCATGTGGTCAGATTAAGTCTAATTGAATTCACTCACACAGCAGTAGTTTAGGTGTGTCAGACCAATTTCCCCCGAAACACATTATGAGGATTAGGATTAGCATGATAGCAGAAACACATGTTGTGGTCGGGTTGTCATCAGTGCAGCCTGGAAATTGGTAATTATTAAAATATAATACATTATTATATACAGCAATGTACAGTAAGTGTTAATCATGTTTCTGGACAGTTGTTCTCAAAATGAGAACTAGTTTAATAATTCCTCCACACTCGCCTATAATATACTGCATATGGCTGAATATCTCCACATACAAGTTAGAGAAGTTGGATGATACGCACCAAATCATAAGCACAAATCTGAAAAGACGAGTCCTTACATCCTCACAATAGTTAGGACAATAACAGTTTTAATGTTATTGTTAAATGTAGAGCATGATGACCGATGATACACAAACATGTGTTTGCCTTAACTTGTTTCAACGATGACATAATCTTGGGTTTTAAGTAAAAAGTCAATTCATTGCCATAATATTGTTCAGCCTTTTAGGATTACTCGTTGATTTACAGGGATATAATTTTTTTTTTTAAAAACCTACATAAGAAGGTGTCAACTCCTCTGCTCTCTGCTTCTAGTGAGCAAAAATACTGAATTCATTAGCCAGCTGAGAATCAGAGTCAAGGTGTCCAAATGCACATCCTTGGCCAATCAGGTCCCTTGGCCCATTGCTTGGCAACCAAAAGGAGAGGGAGGGAGCAAATTGACACTGTAAAAATAGCACATCAATAGCCCGATGTCTGAAAAAAAAAGAGAAAGACACACATGTTGGTGAGGCTATAAATAGCCTCCTGGAATAGGTAGCGTGTACTGTATCGCAACTGTATTGTTGCCCATGAAAGAGACATTTTTGCATTGATGCAAATTCAGCACGGGTTGTGCAGTAATGTACAGTACCAGTCAGGCAGCTGAATGAAGTCATTTGAATGTGAGGGAGGTTTTAGGACTCTAGTTACATGTTATTACTGTGTATAGGAGCCTCAAAACTAACAACAGGTTGGCATTTGTAGACGGCAGTTTTCTTCATCCTGCTGTTTGCCATCTCATGTTTTGCCTAGATGCAAAACCACAATGGTCTCGGCTGCAATGATACATTTAAATGTACTATAATAATCAATGATTCGTGCAGACAAGTTTGCATGCAAGAGAGGATTTAAGGTTCAATGGCTTACATAAATAGCTTGGATGATATGTGATCTTTTCATATTATCTCGTAATGACATCCGCATATTGTTAAGAGGCATCACAATGAGCAGGATGCTTCATCTCGTCTTTTCATATTATCTCGTCACTACAATGTCACATTGTTAAAATGGGTCGTACACATGTGTCCTTTGTGTTGAGCAAAACGTGGCCAAAGATAGATCTATCACGTTCAATTCAGTTTCACAGGACTGCTCAAAAATGAGCCCAATATGTGGGTGATCAAATCAAGTGGAGATAATGGGACGTCAATTTGAAGCAGCTTCTTAATGCCTATTTTTATCTGCACGTTCCAATTTTTTGCCCACATGTGGTGATGCGCCCCGACGACCCCCGTGTAATACTTCCACTGTATCAAAGGCAATTAAAAGGTGTACCAACAGTAGAACCTTAAAAGGCTTTATCAGGGCTGTCTTATCCAACAGACATCTCCCGGGGAGGCTGGCCGTTGCCAGGGTAACCCTCACAAATGGCAACTGACGTCAAGAAGGTAGGAGAAATACCAGGGAGAGCCAGAGCTGTTATGCATAATGGATTATTGAAAAAAGGGCCCTCTTGAAGAGTGCAAAGTGACTTAAAATATGCGTGCCTCGTTGGGCTCGCCACCACTTCTCTCCCTCTTTCTCTCCCCCTCTCTCTCCCGCTGTCTCTCTCTCTCTCTCTCTCTCTCTCTCTCTTGCTGTGTCCCTCTCTCTCTCCCTCTCTCCGTCTCTCTGTGTGATGAAGAAAATAGATGTTGACAGTTTCAGGGTTTTACTTGCTGACTGGCACCGCATGGGCTTGACTGGCCCAATTGAAATCATCCATCCTGAGTCAAACACTGCGGATGAACTATCTATTTAAAGGACACATTGTTCCCCCCGCCCTCCATATTAGATCATTTTAATGCCATTTGTAAATATAAGTTCTCTTACGCTCTAGGCTGGAGTATGTGTGCTGCTGTGTCTACATGTGAAAACGTTGCTGATGTTATGGTATGAAGTCTCCAAAAAACAAAACCTTTGTGTGTTGTGCTTAAATCAGAATGTCTGGCGACCAGCACTGCATCTAAACTGAAGAAAGAGAGATCATGCACATTAGCTATTATTATACCCAGCAGATCCTTTGTTGGTCACGTCACAAGGATCCACAGTGACATTCATGAGTAGCTTCTCACAGGAGATCCCTTCACACCATGTATAAGTCCAGAGCGTAACTACCAGCAGTTTACTCTGTCCTTGTGTCGGTTTCTTGTCTAATCTCAGTGCTGTTGTTGGCACATGAGAGACTGTCACAGCTTGGTGAAGAGCCCTAATCGTTTCTGTGATAATGCCTCTCATGTTGTGTTGGAGACAGCTCAAATTCCTTTTTGTCTCACGTAGCGAATAGAATAAAAATAAAATATTGTCCACTAACGTGGAATGGCATACAGCACAAAAACATATATAACAGAACACATGATTTATTGTTACTGGCATTTCATATATATATTAAAAAGGTAAATGCAATATTTAATATTCATAAAGACTATTCTGACTGAAAGCCATCATGTTCTAAATGCAACATCATAAATGTTTCATGTCAATCTGTATTATAATCTGCTTCGAATAAAAGCACCCGTGACTCATAAAATGTACATGAAAGAGTCAATTAACAGCAGAATGAGTAAGCCAGAAGCATATTGCTTTTTGTTTCAGGAGAAGCCGCAGAGGAAATGTTCAAAGAGAAGAACTGAGAGTGTTTCAGTCCAGGGGAATCCCAAACACTTCTGTAAATGTGAGACTTAACAAGCAACATAAAGCATGAACTAACATGCTCTGGGTTTCCAAAGAAGTGAATCATGTATGGGAAAAATAATGAAAGGAAGTGAGGAGCTACCCTGATGTGCTAATGACACCCATTTTATATGCCTCCCCTTGCAGCTGCAACACCACCAGATGATCATTAATTTATTACCACAATGATTTTGACTTGACATTTTGGTGCGCCGCAGGTTCAGAGCACACGATACGGTATTACCTCCTATAAAGCAAGCACGGCCCTTGATGCCAGAGCTCCAGATCAATTTTGACGAGCTCACAACCAGAATACCACAGTCACCACTGTTTCCTCAGTTACTGTAGTTCTACAGCGGTGGCTTAACTGTTAGTTTGGGCTCCACCCATCTCCGTTTTAGCTGAAACGATGCTCTTAATGCAGATTCAAGATCTTTTTTTGATGCTTTGATAGAATAAAATATGACTCCATACTGCAGGAATATGCTTCTTTGTGCTTTACATGAACATTTTACCAAAATATACAGTTATTTTGCTGTGGCAGTGAATCACAAATGAAACCAGAGGAAACACCCGACAAGGTGCGAACTAATGCACAGCAAAAACTCGCAATTTATTCAAATAATTAAAGCTTTTCTACCTTTTTCCAGTGCAGATGAGTAGCAGAGGAAGTGGGCGTTTTCTGCATACGTCCTAAATGGCATGGATTGTGAGTCGTACAGAGCACTGTCGTTTCAGTTCTTCCTTTCAGCTGCGAGTGTAGATGCTGCTAGGAGGAGCAGTGAAAGCAGAGAGAGAGAGAGAGACAGAGCTGGAGTATGAGGTAGAGAGCTGCTGAGTGGGAGGGTGAGCATATGGGGGCCATGGAGGATGGGAGATGGAGTAGTATTTCTATTAAAGAGACAGAGTTTAGCTTTTCAATACTAAAGGGACAGATATTACAAGTAAAAAAAAAGAAAAAACCTTTGTAATTTATGGAATTTCTTTTGTAATACTGTGCTCCAGGAAGGGTTTAATTCAGATCATTTTGATGTCAATCAAAAACATCTACAGTACATAGTTACAGTACAGTGTAGCACATACAGCTAAATAAAAAGAAGGGGACACCGCTTTGCATGTATCTATAGTTTGCCAGAAGAATTCTGGATATTGAGTTAAATTCATTGATTCAGGGTAAAGGGGAGCTGGCGCCTGTCCCAGCATGCACTGGGTTGAAGTCAAGGAAAGAGTGTGGATCGTCCAAGACGAGGCCAGCTGTAGGTGCTTCTTCAAAGGACAATTTTAAAGAAATGCCCCCCAAAAAAAATTCAAAAATGGGTATCAGCCAGTCTTTTCCTTTTGACACAGAACCCATATACACTTTTGCCAGAATATTATACAAGTACTTCCTATAAAGCATGATAGACGTATGAGCCTCCTCTAAAATGAGAAACAAAAGTCCTGTTTTGCTGAGGCCATTTTGACATCTCACTCTGGTAAAAGTACCAGTGTAAATAATTAAATGAATGATGGCATAATTCCATTTAGCTGCTTCAGTCTCAGGCTCCTAGTTTTGTGCATGCTGGCTCACTGTTACACTTGAATAGAACAGAGCCATCGTTAATGTTGTTCGTAACACCTGTGCTCTTCTTACTATGATAATCAAAATAGCTGCTGAGAAAAAAGGCCATTGGAGGATAATGAGGGTTCCTTTGAAAATATATAACTCAATCTTTACATCAGAACTATTAAAATCATGATTGTGCCTGCCAGAACATCAATTTGTAGGTACTGTACAATAGACACTTTTATTCACTGCTCCGATTGACAAATGCCAATGCTATGAAAAAAACAAACATAACCAATAAACACCTGTAAAACAGTGTCCATTGGCTCGAATATAATAAATGTGTTCTTCAGATTTGCTGTTGATAGTCATTTTTTTTGCCTCTATTGCCAACAGACTGCTGTAGTGCAGTTTTATATATAATATTTGGTCTTTTGAACTTATAATTGATTACAAAATAATACACAGTACTTCAAACCAAAATGAGGCTCCTTGTGGTTACCTGCAGAGGCAGCTTAACTGGTTGCTTGCTTTTTAAGACACAAGCAACGACAGAAGATTTCATCAGCAATGTCTGGGGCTTAATGGTTCACCTCACACGGTCTGACAAAATCAGGTATCTCTTTCAGAAATTCATTTTAACACTTTCTTTCTAATCTATCAATAACTGCATCATAATTTACTGTTTGCCTACATCAGTGGCTTTTAATTATACTTGAGTGACAAGTGTGAAAACTAAGGGTCATAAAAATTACCCAGCTGTAATGAATGTGCTGATGTTTATGACTTTCTGGTCCAACTTTTAGAGACTTATCTTTATGAAGGTTTACAAAGAATATACAGGCCAAGTTCCCATCAAGCCATGTATTTAATGATATATCGTCTGGAAATCCCATCGTGACTCTTTCTTAAGGGGCGCTCTAGTTGCAAAGTACAGTTTATTAATGTGGTAAACAAAATGCACTTAGCTACTTCTTCCTAATGTTGATGACAAGATTTTAAGCAGTCGGTGTTGAAATGCTATTTGCAATGAATGATTTAATCTAGACATGAATAAGGTCCACTCCAGTTTTTCTTCCAAAATAAACTGATTTATTTTTTTTACACTTTATAAAGTATCCAGTACAGTCATCTAGCACTCAAACTCACTTTTGACATGCTTGTAGAAAAGTGCAAACCAACATTAGGGGGAAAACTGTTTGAACTTTAACACAAAACAATTTTCAAACCAGGATTGATATTTGAAGCAACCACCATCAACATAGATTTGATACCGGAAAACTTTAACAGATCCAAAAGTATTATTATATGATCTATATTATTATATAGATCAAATTGACCTTTCTGAATGCAATACCAAATGTCTAAAGTGAAGTGTTTTCCTTTGGGGCTCCATGAAAACAACAAACAACCCGAACGCTTCATTCAAACTTGATTCCCTGGGCCAGAGGAAGATCCTTGCTGTAGTTTATCGTGCAGGTTGAACGCCTCATGTACTGCTTCCATGAGTCACTGCCAGACTCTCTTCCACCTCCGGTGTGTTTCTCTCCACCAAAGGCTCCTCCGATCTCGGCTCCGCTTGTAGGAATGTTGACATTCACAATGCCGCAGTCGGATCCTTTGGGCCCGAGCCAGCGGAAAACCCGACCCATATCTTTGGTGAAGATGCTGCTGGACAGACCCTGCTGGACCTCATTGTTCCAGGCAAACGCCTCGTCTTCCGTCTTGAACTTGAGGACGTACAGTATGGGGACAAAGGTTTCGGTATGGACAATGGGAGCGTCGTGAGCAAGCCCTGTGATGATGGTGGGCTCCACGTAGTTCCCAGGTCGGTCCATCACCTTTCCGCCACAGACCACAGTGCCACCCTGCTGCTTGGCCTGCTCAATAGCTGCCAGATATTGATCCACAGCCTGTTTGGTGTGCAGTGGCCCGTAAAGGGTGGTGGGATCCCAAGGGTCTCCGATGCGGACTTGTTTGTAGGCCTTGGCGACCCTCTCAACCACTGCATCGTGAAGACTCTCGTGCAGCATCAGCCTCCTGGTTGTGGTGCAGCGTTGGCCAGCGGTTCCCACAGATGCAAAGACGGCGGAGGGAATCACAAGATTCAGGTCAGCGTCCTCAAACACGATGATCGCATTGTTTCCACCGAGTTCCAGCAGCTTGCGACCGAACCGGTCCTGCACCATCATGGCCACCATCTTGCCAACATGAGTGCTGCCAGTGAACGAAACCAGATCCACTCGCTCATCCTTCGCCATGGCGGTGCCAATATCAGCGCCTCCGCAGGTCATGGAGCAGATGGCACCGGGCAGGTTGTTCTTCTCCAGCACCTCGGCCACAATCCTGGAAACGGCAACACTTGTGAGAGAGGTGGTTGGAGCTCCTTTCCAGAGGCAGACATTGCCGCAGGTCAGAGCGATGGCATTGTTCCAGCCGTACACAGCCACGGGGAAGTTAAAGGCCGTGATGATGCCGACCAGACCGACTGGGTTCCACTGTTCGATCAGGGCATGGCCAGGTCTCTCTGAAGGCAGCATGGGCCCGCCAATCATTCTAGACAGACCAACAGCATAATCACAGACATCGACATATTCCTGAACCTCTCCCACCCCCTCAACATAGATTTTTCCCATTTCTAGAGCCACCAGGCTACCGAGGACGTTAATCTTCTTTCGGAGTGCATCTCCGATCTGCCTCACAATCTCTCCTCTTTTGGGAGCTGGAATATCTGCCCACATCTTCCAAGCCTCCCTCGTCTTCTGGACCGTTTCTTCATACTCCGCCATGGTTGCCTGGGTTACTCTGGCAATTGGCTCATTGTTGGCGGGGCAGTATGACGTGATGACCTCCCCGCTGCCTCCCCAGCTCCCATTGTAAACGCCAGGGTTGTCTTCAGACAGGCCCAACTCTTTCAGCCAGGCGTATTTGGGCTGGTTGATGAGGAGACCTGACATGGCTGCCGACTGCTGGTAGTGGACAGATGCAAATTTTTGTCTTAAGATGAGCCTGCTGTGCCGAGCAACAGTCAGAGTGAGGCAGCGCTGCATGGGTGCTGGAAGAAAATCAAGTTCAAAATTATTTTTCAAGTTTAAAAAACGGTTTGAAAAACATTCATGAAATGACAGCTGACAAAGCAATCTCACAACAACAACCTTCAGATGAGTCTATTTTGTCTGGAGCTGCAACTAACAATTATTTTCTTAGTTGCTAAAACTTTTTTTTTTTTTTAAATAGCAAATCTCATCCCTCATTCTAAAATACAAAAATATTCTGTTTACAATGATATAAGACACACAGCAAATGCTCACATTTGAAAAGCTTGAATCAGAGAATGTTTGGCATTTTCTTTGATAAATAACTTAATTAATCAATTTTCAGTTACATCTTACTAAATGTATGTTAATCAACAAATCCAATTACTTGACTATTCATTTCAGCTCCAATTTTGTCAATTGCAAGGTCAGAAGTTAGCTTTCAAAATAATATATGACTTGAAGAAGTTGCTTAATAATCCGGTTTACAGGCCAGTGCAGGACACACTGAACAGGCGCTACAGGGAATGAGGACAGTCAACAGGTGTTGACCAGAAACTGCCAATACAAAAATAGATTACAACTCCTTCTCTATGAATGCATATATTTACAGAAAACACATATAGTGTAGGACATAGTTATTTAGTTGATTAAATCGATTAGTTGATGGATAGACACAAGATGGATCTGAAAACATTTTAATAATCGGTTATGCGTTAATAATTTTATTTAACCAAAAATTAACTGGTTCCAACTCCTGCAGGTGTGAATAGCTTCTGGTGTTCCTAATCTTATACGATATGAAACAGAGTCTCTTTGAGGTTTTCACTGTTGGTGACACTAAACAGGCAATTTGAAGAAGTCACCTTGGGCTCCATTCCTTTTTTTTCTGATATCTAATAGACTAACAGTGAAAACGCACGATATTCTAAAAAAAAAAAAAAACTTCAAGTCAATTAACAGAAGCCACACACATGTATTCGGACTGACTGAATAGCCCTGAAGCATGCGTTTCATTCAAAACAGTCTGCGGGTTACATAACCATAGCTTTCCTCACACTTTTACTCCATGTCCAGTAAGTTACTCAACCACATCCAATATGCGCTTGCGCAAGTAACCCAACTTTGGACAACCACGAGGCTGTTGTAACGTTTAACTTATTCATTATATAAAAATGAGACCGTTGACACCAACAATGTAGCTGAAAGTAAGCCAAAACAATGATTTCAGATTTGCATTTGAGAGACACATCAGCACGTCAGTGTTGCTACTTCAGCAGCATTAAACATGGTCGCTGAGATCAGCCTCAATGTTGTTTAGTCTGAACGACCGCGACTCAAGGTCCTGCGGTTTACTTTCACTAACATCACCGCACATTTTTGAAAACTATCTGCAGGCCACTTTTTTAAATGATCAAAAGTAAGTTCATGTCACTTATGTCTCAGTTTTTTTTAAACTCACATTGATATAAAGTGCGGAGGGCCACGTCCACTCTTCAGCATGGAAGTACTCGCAGTCACGACAGTCACTTGATGTTTCCGGCACAGTCGCGTGACGTTTTACGGAAAAAGCTGAACCGGAAGTGGTGGTGTTGTGCTGCTCTTTGATTGGACGGCCACTTCGACGCAGTGTGGCGCCCGCTTTGTGGGACCGATCCATGCTAACTAAATTCCCTTTGTTGTGATTAACCGTTTAGCGGTTGTGATTCTGCTATAATCATTTTTTTATCAGGAAAGTTGTCGTTGAGATCATCTAGAGGATGAGCGGCGGAGTGTACGGAGGCGGTGAGTGGGCTCTCGGGAGATAAAACCCAACTGTTGTCCACGTTGTTCTGTAGCTTTAGCCAGCTTTACGGTTAGCTTGCTGTGCTAGCTGTGCTAACGTTTAAGTCTCGCGGGAGACTAGAGCTCCGCTAACATCTTTTAATCGGTACGCGTTTAAGAATATGTGCATTTGTGAACAGGTCCAGTGCCTCATCTGGCTGAGTTTAATGTGTTTATGCAACAGCGAGCTGTGTAGCCCCGGTACCGCCTGGCTAGCTAGTTAGCAAGGAAATGAATGAAAGTGGGTTTGCAGAACTCATGTAGCGTTACATTCCAGTTCCGTTTGATTAACGTTATTATAGCTTCCTTGGAATTTATGTTTACTTTAAGTACTCTTTCCCCTCTCTGCTCAGATTCACATATTTAAGATATAACTTCACAGAACTAATGCTGCTCTGTGTGCTTTATTATGCCTTTCATGTCATTATGAATAGTAATGTTAACCATCCACTAGAATTTAATTTGCATTCAGCAACGTAATACGTGTGCCTGCTATAAGCAGCTTTATTACAATATAATTATAATGTAACATAGTTTACGGGACCAGATCTGACAAATCCAGTAGAACCTGTGTAGGGAAGTAAAAAGTAACATTGCAATAATAATATATAAATAATAATGACAATAAGTGCCACTTTTGTGATTTGCATCTTCAAACCACATACTTAATTGTCTTAAAGTAACGTTAGAAGATGTTTATTGTACAAAAGGTAAAAGTATCAGCCGAGGAGCCTGTTGTTATAAGTTGATATTTTTACTATAAGGAAAGATCACAAAAATGGTAATTCCATTAATAACAATACTGGAAGAACTGAACACTAGACAAGCTTTCTCAAGCTGACTTGTCAGACTGAGGTTTTTTTATGTATTGGCTAAATATTTGATGTGTTGTTATTTTTAACCTGGTGTGTGGTTAATGGGAATATTTGTTGTTTTTTCGTCTCGGATATCCCAGAGTTTAAAGAACTGCTCGTTACTTACTCAATTCAATGAAAAAATCAAATATATTGCAGAATGTAAAATGCCATTTTAACCCAGAGTTTTTCTAAAATCTATATAGTACTTGTTGAGGAAGGTAACTGTGTTAATCTTCCTCTCAGATGGATAGTGTTTTGCAGTTTTTAATCAAATTCAAATTTTTGCAGATGAGGTGGGAGCTCTGGTGTTCGACATTGGCTCATACACTGTCAGAGCTGGCTACGCAGGAGAAGACTGTCCCAAGGTAAGTGGATTACACAGATGACCTGATTAACTATGTGTCTTTTCTTCCTCTGTGCATCTTCATCTTCCCTCCGGGTGTTTGACAATGTCAAGAAATGAGGGCTGTCACCCTGGAGACAGACGGCATAAATTTAGTTCAGATCGTTCTGGAGTGCTTGCTTGGTTTTGAGTCATCCGTGTTTTAGGTGGAGATCTTGATTGTGTAAATATCTATTTGATAAGAGAAATGTCAGAGATGAACAATGATGTCCATCATCTATGTAATCTCTGTAATACTGGCCTGGTGCAATTACCACAGTATGATATGCCCTCGTCATCACCTGTAATGAGAGTTTGTTCTGGAAGAATGGACATGTTAGAGCAGGAAAAACACAGGTGAAATAAAATGAATTCCATTTAGCTGCTTCAGTTTCAGGGTCTTGGTATTGTGCCGGCTAGCTCACTGTCACACTGTCAAGGCTTACTGGGACCCCTGAATAGAACAGAGCCATTTAATGTTATTAGTAACACCCTTGCTTTTCCTGCTATTACTCAAGTCAGACATTGTGTATGCAAGATGAGTCGGTCAGTAAATGCCAAATCATTACAGAGTTAAACCAGGTACTTTTGAGCATTTCAAAACGCCTATACTTTTGTCTTTTTATAAGCCAGACGATTATTGCCTCACCCCCAGTTTCTCAAAAATGGGAAAAAAATTTCAGTCGGTATTTGGGTTGATCTTCAGATAAAGGTTTTATTGAATTTCTTATGATTGACATTGCAAAATGTCTTGACCTTTTATCGTGTCCTGTTGTGTTTTTTTTTTTTCGGCTCGGTTCAGGCGGACTTCCCCACGGTGATAGGTGTGACCGTTGACCGAGAGGATGGCAGCACGCCCATGGAGACGGATGGTGAAAAGAGCAAGCAGAGTGGCACCACCTACTATATTGATACCAACCAGCTGAGGGTACCCAGGGAGAGCATGGAGGTCATGTCTCCGCTCAAGAATGGCATGAGTGAGTGTTGACTCGTGGCATGTGATTTTTATTTGTCTTTTCTTTTTTTTTCAATGCATTCAAATCCAAAGAACATTTAGTTTTTTAACTGCCATGTTATTGGGTTAGTGATTGACCAGGCTGTTGAAAAAAATTTGGAACAGTGTTTGTGCAATGCTGAAACATGAAATATGCATTTACAAACTGTATGAACATAAATGGGTTGTGTGTAACTGCACGTCCCTGTTTTTTGTCATAGTATATGACATAAACTCCAACACTGAATATTTAGAATCCTGTCTGCGTGAACATATCCATAATTAGAGTCTGTTAGTCTGACAGCCGACTTTGTAGACAAACTCGTCACAACCCTGACTGGCGTATAGATGTCTGCCGTTCATCATGAATATTAATGAGATTATTTGAAGACCATGCCACTTATTATCATGAGCTCTCCCATCTAGTGTCCTCTTGGTGGAAGGCAACCCCTTCTCTGTCTTGTGTTAACCACCATGTCTGCTTGACAGTGATCATATTTTCCCATCCTCTCTTGTACTTGTCTATGTCGTACATGTGTTGGACATTCAAAGCCAGCTGTGGGTCTCATGTCTGAGCTGTCTTTGGAGCTTGAATTTAGCTGTTAATTATCACTTTTGGATCATGGATTATTTCCCAATGCTTTGGTCTGAGGCTCAGTTTCAATTTCAGATTTCCGACTTTTTTTTTTCTGTAGATGTATGTTGTTTTCCTTACATCTCTTCAAAGTTATTTAGCTTAACTATATTATGTTTCTCAATTTGACACCAATTATCCAAAGTTATGGCTGATTGTATTAATTAACAACACATTTTTTGATTATTGCTTTGATTAATCGATCATTTCATTTAGCCTAAAATCTTTAAAAACAAGGGGAAAATGCTCATTACAATTTTGCATATCCCACTGTGAGGCTTTCAAATAACTTAAATACAAACAAGTTATATTAACTACAAATTACAAAAGCCTCACATCAGTGAAGCTGCATTCAGGGAATGGTGACCTTTTGTCTATGATATATATATTCTTTAAGTTGTACATTCATTTCCTCTCTATTAGCCGATCAGGTATTGTCGAGCCGAGCCAAAATTCTCTGTGCGATTGTGTTTGATTTCTGTCGACGGCTGTGAAACAAGCGCTCTGGTGCACTGACCTAGCTGATGATGCTCATCAGAATCTGGTCCAGTGGAGTTTGGCTGTGAGGCTATTTAGAGACGAGTGTGACACCAATCTTAATTGCAGCAGAACGGCATTGTGGGACCACAGGCTCCCTCGGAGGGCTGACCTGGAACATTGGTGCCTGATGCTCAATTTTTATCTAAAAAAACTCATCGTTGCTCTATTTTCTCCACTATCTGACCCAGCGATGATGATTATAGATACGCCATTTTTTATTACGTCGATTTTTGTTTTTGTAGGCCTGAATCCATAAATATAGTAAATAAATGTCTTGAGAACATACCAAGTTGCAATGTTATTTACCAAAACTAGATGTAGAATTTGAACAACTTTGGCTATCTCACGTTAAGCACAGATTGTTGTTTTGTCTTGTATAATAGCCAAAAATTGTAAATTCGCAATAATCTGGCAGTGATTTGACATTTAACAAGCTCCGTCTGTGTTTTCTCTCTTACAGTTGAGGACTGGGACAGTTTCCAGGCCATTTTGGATCACACCTACAAGATGCACTTCAAGTCTGAACCCAGCCTGCATCCAGTGCTCATGTCAGAAGCATCGGTGAGTGTGCATTTGTACGGGCTAGAGTCTGAACAACACCAGCTGTTAGCTACATATTCTGTGATTGCACCATACAAACAGTATTCACATAGTTTTCATTTATCAGCAAACAGAGAAATGGTGGCAGATTTAAAGTCCTGTTCTGTTTTAGAATATTAACACGTTAGTCCAATACTCCTAGTGAGCTTTTTGAGATGCAGTTTGTTTTAGCAGTAATCCACATATGATGCGGTGAGGATATGAATTCAAGCGCTTAAGTGTTTCCATGCTCTGGTCCTCATCACGTCACCAAGAAACTCAGTCGTTTGTGTTGTGCTGACAGTAATCTGTGAGTGAGCGGCCCATTTTCTGTTTTGTGTCCGCAGTGGAACACACGAGCGAAACGTGAGAAACTGACAGAGCTGATGTTTGAACATTACAACATTCCTGCCTTCTTCCTCTGCAAATCTGCTGTGCTGTCTGCGTATCCTTTACTACTTCACGTCCTCCAGAAAAGGATTTGAGACAAAGCTAATATGAGTCTTTTTGTTTTCCATTAAATGCTCTGATAATGCTCTGAGAGTACCGTTTCTCTTCCGAAAGGTCTGTTGAAGTAGTACTGTATCTGTTGCGTGTTGACCTGGGTTACATTTCCTTTACTCTGAGTGTCTAAGCTTTGCCAACGGGCGGTCTACAGGCTTGGTCCTGGACAGCGGAGCCACACACACCACAGCAATTCCAGTGCATGATGGCTACGTCCTGCAGCAAGGTATTATCATAAATCATTCACCACAAGTTGATAATCTACCTGTATGTTTTACTTTGTTTACATATTACCTAATCACCCAAGATGAGTAATGGAAAATGTATAATGCATGCGTTATCTTCTTTGATTAATGTTGCCATCTGCTGGCGGGAGCTTGCATCTCAGCCCATCAAGCCAGCTGTTCACACAAATGTTATTACAAGCTTCTGTTGTCGTCATGAACAGTAATTCTCAGTGAGCCATCACGTTTATAAATATCTTCGTCTGTGTAAATGCTGCCTGGTTTTAAATAACTTTTTTCCCCAGATGAAACATAATGCTTTTTGATACAAAGCAAACCAAAGAGTCTGAGCTGCAGCGAAACAACAGATTGCTAATTCATTAAAGGCACATCAAGAGATTTATCAAGCCGAACAACTTTTAAACATTGTGTGTGGAGTTGCTGATATACATGTAAAAATGGTAGAGATTTACTGTGTTCCTTCGAGTCATGTGTTTTTTATTCTTTCTGACAGGCATTGTCAAATCGCCCCTGGCTGGAGACTTTATGAGCATGCAGTGTAGGGAGCTTTTTCAAGATTTAAGTGTTGAAATAATCCCCCCGTACATGATTTCATCAAAGGTAAGATAACACTATTGTAGAGAATCTTATTTCAGTGTTTCACAGGTGGAACAGTATATTTTATATGATCTAATATTTGGGATATATTGCTCCAGCCAGAAACCCGTTACTGACTTCTTGTGTTTCATTGCACGTGTAAGTGGCTTTGGGGTTCAGGACAAATGTGTATTTATTAATGCAAAGTTGTGTTTTGAATGTTACGATAAAAACATCCATACAGTGGTGTAATGAAATATTTTTTCCCTGTTATTGTATAAATTGATTTAAAATGTTGCCTGTACATTTGATTAACTGGCTGTTAAAATGCGTAAAAGGTTAAAGCATATTATAGTCCGTGTTTTAGGTAGTGTGATCATAATATTATCTATGTTCACTCTTGGATACACATACATATACAAACAGTATGCACTGACTGATAGTGTGGGGGGGAAACCCGATTTAATAAAGTAATAATCTGTAGCACTCAGCAGTCAAATTCAAAAATAAATCCTAAAATTGGACCAGGAAGATTTAACTTAACTCCTTATTGTGCGTTATGTTCCGACACAGTCTTACTCGCCCTCATTGTCACCGTCCTTCATACCAGACGATGTCAACCACAGTGTTTGTCATTACAGGATGGAGTGCGAGAGGGATCACCGGCCAGCTGGAAGAAAAAAGAGAAACTACCTCAAGTCACGCGCTCATGGCACAACTACATGTGTAATGTAAGCAGCAAACTCCTCGACACCTTTAGTTGTGACCTTGCAGTAATGAAGGATCTGCTGTTTTGGTTGGTATGTATTGTGTTTGGTTGAATGTGTGCCAACTTGTCTTTCTTAATATTTGCAGTGTGTGATCCAGGACTTCCAGGCATCTGTGCTGCAGGTGTCAGACTCGCCATATGATGAACAGTAAGAGCATTATTTGCAACTTAATATGAATCTGGTGTTAACGTAGACATCATTTTTTACTTTAACCCTCAGCTTATGTGGAGGTTTGCAAAAGTAAACTTCCTCTGAAAGGTTCAAATGTGAGTTGCACCCCAAAATAAATAACTCACAAAATGAACATAACAGTTTCTATGGGAAATTATAGAGAAAACATAAATATTCCCAGCTGTACACTGACGATGTTTACATGATGCACTCAAATACAGAGTAATAAGACAATAGTTTGATTTAACTAGACTCGGATATTCCCATGAGCAGAATTCTTTGGTTGAGCAAGAAAGCTGAATGATAATCCTGCACACTGCTGTTGGAAAACACAACTCACAATTCATTTGAACCTTTCACATTATTCTGATGTAAAAACTGTATGGCATTCTTCAAATTATGTTGCCATAAAATATTTCACATCAGAATTTCTGAGAAATTTAAGTTAACATGTGCTTGTTATTGTCAATTTAATTTGAACGACGTCACGGTGTATCATGATATCTCGATATTTGACCGAAAGACGATTAATTGTCATATTGTAAAATCGCCCCGCCCTACTCACCGGTGACCCCCCTCTCGTTCATCAGGGTTGCTGCACAGATGCCCACAGTGCACTATGAGCTGCCCAGCGGCTACAACTGTGACTTTGGGGCTGAGAGGCTGAAGATCCCAGAGGGGCTGTTTGACCCCTCTAATGCCAAGGTGTGTGTTTATTAATGTGTAGCGCACAGGGCAGACAAACCAGCTAAACATGCTGCCCCAAAAAAGGATAGCTCTGACATGAAAAGTTGTTTAAAGCAGCCCTATGTGTTGTGGAATAGTTTTATGAAAATGTAATTTAATGATGTTTGTTGTGATCACTTCAGGGCCTGTCTGGAAACACCATGTTGGGAGTTGGCCATGTGGTGACGACCAGCGTGGGAATGTGTGACATCGACATCCGACCGGTGATTATCTACTTTCTTTAAATGCGGGTTCCGCATATTTTTGGTCTCTGAAATGTGTTTCCTGTTTTTTGAGATGCTCGAGTTTAACTTTTATCCATTCAAATCAGGCTCTTAATTAGAATAAATTTCAAATGACTGAATGGGTAAATAAGTCTTGCTTAAATCATTTTGTTGACGATAACTTTCGCCATCTAGACGAATCATAAGTTGAGTTTTAGGCCAACCTGCAGCTTCAAATAAAACGGTTTCTTGCATTTTCATTTATTTGTTCTGTCCAAGACATTTGGCCGGTGGTACTTAAATGCAAAACTTACTATGTTTAAAAAAAAAAAAAATGCAGGAAATCACTATCTTAAGTAGATATAGCGAGGCTGTTGGAGGCTAATTGGGCACGCCCATCAACAAAATCTGTATACAAGTTTTGGTAATGAATTCATTCCTTGTTACTGTCTTCAACATGGCTTTAAAAACATGGACCCTAATTTGCTGAACCTTTTGACTTTGTGCCTCAGGGTCTATATGGCAGTGTGGTGGTGACCGGAGGAAACACGCTCATTCAGGGCTTCACAGACCGGCTGAACAGAGAACTCTCCCAGAAAACCCCTCCGGTGAGTTAATGCCCCCCCTCCCTCCTCACACATTATTAGTAAATGATGGACTGCAGCTAAATCTGAACTTTAATCACCATCAAGAGTATTGATTTGTGCACACAATCTCTTATGGGGCTTGATCATTTAAATACATCCCGTAACACTGCGATATTTCATGCCAGAGTTTAACACGTTTGTCTGTGATTTGCAGAGCATGAGGCTGAAGCTGATAGCCAACAACACTACAGTGGAGCGCCGGTTCAGTGCCTGGATAGGAGGCTCCATCCTGGCATCACTCGTAAGGACACAAAGCAGTTTAAACTGCCATAAAAATGTATCAACAGGTTTTTAATCGTTATGACATTAGTTCTTGAGGGTAAGAAAACGGTCTCTCGCACACTGATGGGATTTAAAGCAACAACTCCAAAGCTGGAGGCTAAAAGGTGTCTGCCGAGGAGTAGCATAGTATTTACCAAAGATTTAAAGGTGCAATGTGGGAAATCTGGCCAGAATTCTTGTTCAAAACTTTCAAAGAATGAACCAACATTAACGGAATGGGAAGAAGTAACAGTTTATGTATTGTGTTGTAGAGCTATAGACTGAAATGAGCATGCTTGCCGCTACCCGTCCTGTCTTGTACCACTTAGTACCTGAAGAGGCGATAGAGTATCTGCCCTCAGTACAACATCTGAAGAAGAAGTAGAGCTGCAACGAGCAGGTGGCAACCTCCGAGTCTGAAAAGTGAAGCCAAAGCTGAAGAGCTTTAAACTTACATTCTTTCTAATAGCCAACAGGGGGCGACTCCTACGGTCGCAAAAAGAAGTCAAATTGTATACAAGTCTATGAGAAAGACCATACTTCTCACTTGATTTATTACCTCAGTAAACATGAGTTTATGGTCTCAATCGCTGGTTTCAAGTCTTCTTCAATACAGCATGATGTTAATTTAGTAAAATATGGTTCCATTTAGAGTAAAATAGAGCATTAAGGAGAGTATGCTTTATGGCATTGACCACGTTTTCATCTTACACTTTCACAATGTGTTCATGAAAGTTAATAGTAACCGTTTTGGTTGCCTAAAAATGTCATTCAGCATTGGGTTGTACTTATCTCCACCCACTCGTGTCCCTTCTGGTTGCCAAAAAACAAGATGCTTCAAAACGGCAGTCCACAAACCAATGGGGGACGTCACGGTGACAACGGCCACCTGTTATAAACAAGTCTATGTGCATGAGGCACGAGGGCTTGTCAAGCATGTTGAATTTACAGGGTCCGTGAACAATTTGATTCTTAGTTTATTGGATTCAATTTAAAGTGAGCATGAGCTCTAATCACACAGCCACTTTGCTTAACAGCTTGGTCTGTGTTTGTGTGTGTGCATTCTCCTTTTATCCTGATTTAAGGAAACTAAACATGTTTTCTGTGTCTGCCAGGGAACCTTCCAGCAGATGTGGATCTCCAAACAGGAGTATGAGGAGGGAGGAAAGCAGTGTGTAGACAGGAAGTGCCCTTGATTCTACACCCAACCCGACCCGTGTGTAGACAGGAAGTGCCCTTGATTCTACACCCAACCCGACCCGCTCCATCACTGTCTTCGCCACAAGCTCAACATCATGAGTTCACCTCTGGCCCCGGACTCAGGAACACCCACCGATGATCACTCTTGTTTTGTATGATTTGTTTTTAAAAAAAATAGTTTGTCAATATGCCGCCTGTCTTGGATTTATTGTGAAAATCAGACATAAATATTTACAAAGTAAACTGTCACTGATGAAAGATGGTTTGAGTTCCATTGTTTGTCCATGTCTTTTCTCCCACTTCAGACATTGTCTGACATGTTCTGAAGATCATTAAATATCAGTGTATAGGTCCTGAATCAGGTTTTTGATCGCAATGAGGAAAAACACTTGAGAAACAATTTGCTCTGAAAGGTTTCTACCGAATACTGACGAGGTAAAATTTGGGTGATGTGTATTTGGACAAACGACCTTACAGTTTGGTGAATAATTGCTTCTGTTCATAAGCTTTTTTTTTTTTGTGTGTAGTAAGTAAACTCGGAGGCAAACGACAGTTCTTGCCTCTTCTTATTTGTGTCAACGCAAATAAATCAGTATTTAATTTTCATTTTGTTAAATGAGTGTGATAAAAGTACAAGTTTGTTTAACTTTTACATGTACATGGTTATTTTAATTATAGGGGTGTCTTGTATTAATTATTTTTAAAAACATGAAACGCAGCAGGTTTAAATTTTGGTAACTATCAAATTACTGTCAAGTTGCATTAACATTCTTAAGCAACAATCTCCAAACCTAAATACTAATTTTACAGATTAGTAAATCAAGAAGAGAACTCAATACATGTGTTTTGATATTGGGTTAAAAAAAAAAAAGAAGAAAAAGCAACCAAAACATTTCAGAGTGATGTAGCATAGTTTATAGGATCAAATAACTGCGAGACAAATCAAACCCTCATACTCAACATAGGACAACAGTTTTAGACCAACTTCAATGATTTGACATGAGCCAATTCAGATGTGAGTATTCATATAAAATAAATGCAGAGATGGCCTTGTGTCTGGACAGATGTCCGGCTGACAGCTGTCCAATAATCCTAAATTGTAAAATATGTACTTAAAATTTTATGTTGCAGAAAGTTTTACTTGAGGAAACTTTTCCTTGAGTTTGTCCCGAGTGTTCCTCTCTGAGGTGGCTTTCCTGGCCTTCTCTCGAAGATGCTTCTCTATGCGCAGCCTGCAAGACGGAAAGAAAAGATATCAATATTTAGTTTTTTTCTTTCAGGGAACAGGAATTTTGCATGACATAAGTTGCGGTTAAACTCTCCACACACATCTTTTACACTGTGCGTAAACAAAAGGGCGCAAAATGACGTGTGCCGTATCTTACCTTATGTGAGGTTGGACAAACTTGGGTGTGAAGAAGGACTTTCGCTTATACTTTCTGTTCATGTACCAAGGAATAGCATATTCTTTGAATCGATACCTGAGGGATAAAAAAAAAAAGTACACGAGTGATGCCACTTGCTACGTTTCATTTTCTAAAGCCTGACCCTTTAGATCTACTGCAATCAGGTAACAGACCACCTGCAGAAAGTCCATATCAGTTTGATCTATACCAACAATATTCTGTTGAAGTCAGGACCAGGTTTGGATAGTAATATTAAGTGTGCATCATTCAGCTCTGGCAAGGTTTCCTCATAAAGCATTAGTAAAGCAGATTTTTGTAAAAGCATTTTAAATCCAGCATTGTTTACACACATGTTAACTAGCTAGGAGTGTTCTTCCCTTTCCTATTGCAGCATATCTTGGTGTGTGACCGCTGCCCACTGATCAGTGGAATAGTGAAACATGCACGAGAGTCCACAAGATAAACCAAATGGGGACCCAAACACAGACAAACATTTTCATAGTGCTGCTAGAGGTCAAAAACCCTGTTCCATCTGTAAACCATCTCAGAGGGCAAAATTGGAAACTGTTCTGAAAAGTGCAGACAATTAATTGGCAGGCGATTGGATCAACCATCTGTCAAACTCGAGAAAAGGGAAAAACTCTTCTTTTGGGGAAAAACCTTCAGCGCCGTTTTTTTTTTTGTTTTTTTTAAAGAAATACTCTCCAGTTCCATATATAATACTCTCAAGTCCTTCCTGGAGCTGCCAGTGGCTCCTCAAAGGACGCCGATTGTCAAGGCTCTGGCTTACCGGACACAAACGCTTAACTTGAAGCCTACCGAGATGGATTTTCGTGTGACGTGATCGAGACATCGCGAGAATCCAGCTACTGTGCAACGTAACAAAAACTACATAGGGAACCTTTAAAATGTTGCGTGCCGCATTTCTCCATGTCCATGTGTGATATAATGTATACGGAGAATCTTCCCTCACCAGTAGACATGTCCAAATTTGTTCCTCCTCCAGGCCCCTGGTCTGGCTTTCTCCTGTCCCGTCTGCAGCAGTCGCAGTGCAGTCTCTCTCTCATTCACCACCGTCTCCAGTCTGATCATCGCTCGCTCAACCTGGGAGGAAGAGGACAGCAAGATTTAGCTTAGCCAGGACTCCTACTTAAATAGAAACCCTGCATCCCACCTACCTCTGTCAAAGGCTGAGCCAAAATGTACCCATCAAATGTAATTCCCATTTCTACATTAATGGAGGTGATGTCACTTGAGCATCATACCAACCTTCCTTATTCTTTCTGGACTCGGCATCTGAACCCTTTGCCTCTTTGCTTCCTGCTCAAGTGTTACCAGCAAGTTCTTTTCTTTTAACAGCACATACCTGAGACAGAACGAGAGAGAAACACACTGCTGATAAACGTTCAAACACTGTGAAGCACCAGTGTGATCTCTACAGTGCTTACCAGAGTTTGTGTAAATCTTCGCTGCTCTTTGTTCTCAGTTGTTTGGCAGTCCACGGTGCACCTATTAAATGTTCAAAACATTTTCTATTAATAAAGCTACAAGCAGCCACGGTGGAGGCATGAGCTCTCAGAACACTAGCTTACTTAAGTGTTTTACCTGATTTCACCTCGGTCTCTCCCCAGTTCTCGGGGAGGTCAAAGAACTCCTGCAGCCCTCTCCTGCTGACAGTTGTGTGCAGGGCTCGACACTGACCCACAGAGCTGCTGGGGCTGTACCAAGACAGGGCAGCAAGGGGAGACGTTTCCCTGGTGGGTGCAAAATAAATTCACATAACAAGACTTAAAAAGGGACAATCAACCTTAAATTAGAATTGATAAGCCAGTTTTTTAGGATGGCACTTCTTGGTTTGCATTTGAACAAGTCATCAGTGAGCAGCAGAGGCACTTGTTTTGGGAAAATCCCAAAACAAGTGCATTATGCTTCTATTAAAATGTCTCCTTTAATTTCTATACACCAAATAAAATATAGAACACTGCTAAATACATATAAAGCCATGATTCTCCACGTCAAGCCAATGCCAATAGATTAACTCAAATGAACGGAGGTAGCATCAGACATTTAAGACATAATTTATTAGGAGTTATTTATTATATTGCATTAGATAAAACACCTTCACTGAGGAGACTGTGAACACGTTGACTTTCACGGCGCCTATCTGTCATGTTTCACTCACTACAATAGCGTCTTAATGTTACCTGTAAAGACGAGGCTGACATTTGGTCAAAGCAGAAGCACAATGCTGGGTGTTTATCGCTGAGGAAATCCTACAGACATTTTGAAACTGCTTGCAAAGAGTCAAAACGCGTCCTGCGGATGAGGACGTCGCCATCTTTAACGTTGTCCTTCCCACATTACCCACAATGCATTTTTCTACACTTAATACATTTTTTTTATTTTTTTTTATTTTATTCTTTATTCAATAATTGCACATGTACAATTTCATAAATTGTCAATAACAAACAGCAAAATACATTTAAATACAGTCAAACTAACAAGCCAGGGGGGCAACCGCAGAGAGAACGAAACAAAAAGAAAAAAGAATAAAGAATTGTTTTTTCTTTTCAGCTGTTAATATATATTTATTTAATGCCTTTTATATACTATGCCTACATAATTATAAAAATGTAACTAGAAAAAATAAATCTAGGTAACTGCCCTCATTAAAGATGACGGTTTCCGTTTCTCTGTGTCCTCAACCAATCAGAGCACTCCCTGTGTCCTCAACCAATCAGAGCACGTCCTATGTCCTCAACCAATCAGAGCATTCACTGTGTCCTTAACCAATCACAGCTCGTGTTATTGAGCCGCTGTCCCGCTGTAGAGATGGTGGGCATGAGCGTTCTCAGGTCTGCTGCTGCCTTTGCAGCCAGACTGAGTCCTCTGAAATCTGGAAATAATGCAGCAAATTTGCTCACTCGAGCAATCCCACGGACGGATAAAGGTAAGAGACGCCCTGGGTCTTTAAAGAGTACGAAGGTGGCCCTCAAGGGGCCCGTCTCTTCTCATGACCTTGTGCCGAGGCTGGTTAGCTTGCTAACATCAGCTAGCTGGTAACTTTAACGTTTGTCCTGCTGTCAATACAAAGTACGTGACGTTAGTAGGCTCATTGACGGCAATTTAATACTTAACGTTATAGCTAGCTTACTCACTCTTATTTGTCAGCAGATACTATTTTTAAACGTACCTGCTCTTCATTAGAGCAAATAGTATATTATAGCCGGTGTAATATATGTTTTATAGCGTTTGCATGTCAACAATATCATGCAAAATATTGGGATTCAATTAAACACCTAATTTTCTGAAAAAAAAGTATTCCATTCTATAATAATTCTATAGCATAAATTCCAGGGAAATGTGTGTAAACGTCCTTGTAGTGTGTTGACACTATACAACTCATTTGACTTAGTGGGATGCACAGTACACATTTTACCACACGATTTGGTAAACCTTTGTAACGTTAAATATCAGAATTTATATGGACCAGTAATATTGTTCACAACAGTGATTTTGTTCATATTGCCCACCCCTGAGTTATTGATCATCAGTATTGTGGATATAGTGAACACTGATATTTCAGTTTACTTAGCTCTACAGCCTAATAAGTTCATAACATTAGTACAAGAACCAAAATGTAAGTCTTTTCATTTGAGCAAATAGTCTGGTCTTAAATCATGACCTCAATACTTTGTCAATAAACCAACCACCTTTAACTGAAATACATGCTCCCAACACTTTCTCCTGCCTGTCTTGCAGTGGCCGTCCGTTGGGGTCATGGAAAGAAAATGTTTGTCATCAAACCCACTGACTTCTATGACAGGAGATTTCTGCGCTTATTGGTGAGTACTGTAAAACCATCTCATTAATCTCCTGCGATCATGACAAATTAAGGGTTTGTGTTGGCCTGAATTTGGTGGCTGCAGTAGTCAGTCTTCATAAATTGTGTCGTGTTGATAACCAAGACATTTAAGTGGAGCCCTGCTGTACCTGCTCACTCTTTAACCGTTTTAACAAAGATACTATAAACCTCTCATGTAATGTTACTCGAGTTCAGTTCCCCAACACTATTTCAAGTTGTATTCCTGAATGTATTTGCATCACTGCTCAAAACTCATGTCATATTTATATTTCACAAATGAAGGTGCCCTGATCCAGAAGGACTTTTATTTCAGCAGTAGAATAAGCTTCCACACTTGTATTATTAACATCACATGGAGCCAGTAGTGACTTGAGCCATGAAAGCATCAAACCCAAAGTGGACTAAATTAAACAACTACTCCTGTACTACTAGTTTCTATATAGAAGTCCTATGTATTGAAATGAAAGCCATGCATAAAATGTCAACTACTTTAGCATCAAAGCAACATTTATTTCTGACATGTTGGCTTGGTTAGACCTCCAGTCTTGATCAGCCCTCATGCAGAACAATATGACACTTTTCAGTATTTAATTTTGTCTTCTCTTCTTTTCTTTTTTTTTCAGCAATATTACATCCTGCTGACCGGCATTCCTGTGGCTGTCATTGTCACAAGTGTGAACGTCTTCGTCGGTAAGTAAAGACACGCGTGTGTTATTTAGATCATTGGATAATATTTGGTAATTTAAAGATGTAATTTGAGGAGTGAGTCAAAATAAGTTGCGTGTTACTTTGAATTGAACTTTGGTTTGATTGTGTTGTGAAGGTGAAGCAGAGATGGCTGAAGCTCCTGAGGACTACGAACCTGAGCACTGGGAGTACTACAAGGTACTGAGCTTGCATTTTATCTCATAAGGCCTTTCAGGAGATTTTTATTGTCACTGATCTGAACCCTAGTTTAGGATAATATGGGCTCAAGCATGCTGTACATTTGGAATTGGCATCAATATGTGCATACCATAAATACCTTTGCCATAATGAAGCTTTTGCTGCAGAGCCACACTTTAAAGTAGTTGTGTTTGACCATAGAAGTGCAGAGTTCTATAATTACATGTGTGCAGTTGTTCTTTCATTCATATAGTAAAATTTTAGAGAAATGTAGAAGGATACCATCAAATATAGTCACAATAATTGCTCAACTACTTGATTACTTTCTCGGAAAAAAATCAGTGATTGTTTATTTAGATCGAATACATTTTCAGTCCTTGAAAAATATTCTTTGTCTTTTTACCTGTCATGGCAGCACCCCATCACCAGGTGGATTGCACGGACCTTCTATGATTCCCCAGTGAAGGACTATGAAAAGATGATGGCTGCAATAGAAATAGAGAAAGAAAAGGCAGACATGAGGTGAGTGTCAGTACTGGTGTGTTATGCTGTAGCTTCTGTCACCAAAATATGGTCCTGTATGAAGGCCAGAACACAGTTGTGACACAGGGGGCATGAAGACGTCTCTAACTAAACAGCTGCAGCAGCGCTGACAGAGCGCCCAGTGTTTCCCTGAGGGGGAACCAACGGTCGGTGCTACGCCTCTGCGACAATGCTGTCCTCAGCTGTACCGCCGTAATACAGCAGTGCAGAGCGGCGGCCGAGAGCAAACCAGTGGGGCACGCTCAAATGCACGAATATGCACTTAGAGGCGTGCACGGCCGGCCTGGCTACGTAAAGAAACACACACACACTCTAGGGAGAGCGACTTTATTCTCTGCTCAGGGAGACATTACTATGCTTTACCATTACGTAGCAAGTAAGTTGTTCGCTGCAATGTTAATGCTCAGAGTATCAAATTTAAGTACTTTGAAACGTCTCCAGCACAGAAAGAATGTGTGAGGTTAGTATCCTGGAAAAAAACATCTTATTTCCTTGTATTAAAGCTGTTGGCAAAGGG